>CAJNIZ010005580.1:5273-16049 GCA_905231905.1 Symbiodinium pilosum | reverse complement strand
TAGCCCAAAAACACAAAACCCTAAATTCCTAACTGTATACAGATTCAAAACTCCAAGCCTCAGAAATCAAAAAGTACAACCCTAAACCCCAAACCCTAATCCCCAAACTCTATCCCCAAATCCTAAGCCCTTTAACCAGGATGGATTGTTAGACCTGGAAAGCCCAACGAATTTATTGACCTGTATAGCTACTACAATACAGGGTCTAATACCCCATCCTGGAAACCGGACTCCCCAAACCCTGCACACCAAGCCCCTAAACCCCAAACCCTGGAAACTGAACCACAAACCCCAAGCCCTAAACCCCAAAACTTCCAACTGCAAACAGGGCGTGGGTTTCTTTCTGGAATCCCAAGGTTTCCCACTATGGGTTAGTAGAGCTTATAAGGTTTCCGTATAATCTACCTTTAATAGGGTCCTAATGCGGGATTTTAGGGTCAATAGCCCATGGTGGTCTTAATACATGTGGGAGGGTACGGAATACTAAGTTTCGATACTATCAAAGGTGAGTTGTCCAAGAACTAGGAACCTCGTTTCGGAATTCGGGCTTGTTTTGATTTCGGAGAATCCGTATATAATTATGTTGTAGCCTGCGCACAGTTTCCCAGAATGAGGGTGGTGCTTTCAGAAGTTGGGCTTCCATTTGAGCTTCCAAACCCTAAACCCTAAACCCAGGGACGTTTTTCGAGGAATATAGAGTGCATGGGGTCGATTCAGGTATAAGGCTTTTTCGGAATCTCTTACGAGGAAAGGCGCTTGAGCTCATGGCATGCATGCCTCCGTAGCTATCTGTATTCCAAAATGGGGCCTGAAACCATGAGGCTCTGAAAGTATTTCATTCGTGTAAACCCTATAATCCTAACGCCATACAACCCTTCACCTTAAACCCTTCTAACCTTAGTTGGTTCAGGATGGGACATCGGGCCTATACGGATTTTGTATGTATACATATATATATATATAAAGTACATAATTTGAGGGCGTCTTTCTGGTCCAATTGCTCATCCTGGATCAACCCCTAGACCTTAATCCTATAAAACCTCAAGAAGCAGCCCGGCTGCTGATGTTAGCCACATGGCGTGGTGATGTTCGGGATTTGGGATTGCGTTTTAGAGAGGATTTGGGCTTCAAAGGGTTCAAATTACACGGAAACTATATTACATAAATGGGGCCTGCGAAGGGCTATGAGATTCTTGCCTGCAAGGATGGGTGGGTCCGATTTTGTAAGGCTCGTAGCCCTTTAATCCCACACACGACGCATGCTCTCACATATTTTCACACCAGCCTCCGCCAAGCCAGGCAACACTGGAGGGAGTATTTCCCAATCACATGGCGGGATAAAAACCCAGGATGTGATCCAATGGCCATAGCCTTGACTCTCCTAACAAAATCCTCCCCGGCGAAATTGTGCATGTATCTCCCATTATAGGGAGATATGTCCAGTACTAAATGCTCGAAATAATGAAACTTGGGGCGAGCGCCCCAGCGACAGCGGGAGGCTTCCAGAGCATGGGAGCTCAACTTGTTGTAGCCTGCCCTAAAAATGACATAGAGGTCGCGGAACTCAGCTTCGGCATCGCTCGTCATCACCCGCCTTTTTTGAGTTTACTTCGGGGCCTCTTCGGGCCCTAAACCCTAAACTTTCTAGAACAATTATACCCTGCACCTAATAAAGAAAATTCTGGAGCGCAGAGGAAGAGCTCATGGAGGCACATCAGCTCCTCCATCCGAGCCATGGACATGACCACCCCAGCTCTCAGCCTTACATGTTTCAAACATACTGTGGAAAAGCCAGCGTGCGAAGATAGCGGAAGCTGAAAGCTTACAAGAAAAATGGACATATTGCAGCCAGCTTCTGGTAAAACTCATTTTCAGGTTGGCGTGCCAGCTCGGAACGCATGAGTTGCGCAGCCCAGAGTAGGCAATACCGCGCGGCTGCAGCGGAGAGGATCTTTTGGCTCAGGCTCACATATTCGAACCCATTGGGTTTGAGCACAGCGGAGCTAAAGAGGCGTCTATCAGCTCGGTCACCAATACCTCGTGTACCATTTCAACACAGATTGCCGAAATCCCATGGTATAAAAACAGTAATCCGAATAACCACTATCTCCCGAAACTATTAATACCGAGGTTACACCGAAGAAGCCCAACACTGGACGAATAAAATAATACAAGTGGCCCTGGTCCTCACACCAACTTCTATAGTTTTCCCACAGCGCGGAAAGTGCATCCTCACGTCGGGTGCCGTCAGTCAGGTCGGATAGCAAGCTCGTCAGAACATCAGGAACAATGGCCAGATATAGTAAATGCATCGTGTCTGGGAGGATCCCTTGGTTTTGACATGGAGGTTTAGGGCTTACAAATTGAGAATTCGGAACCGGAAATGAAATAAGAAGACCGCAACTTCGAAGATGCATGGAAGATTGCCAAATTTAAACGAGCCCAGAATCTCCATGGCGAGAAGCCGGGAACCTGTGTCAACGGACTGGCCCCGTGAATCCGAATGAATTCCTCCGCCCCGGATATGAGCCTCAGAAATCAGAACTTCGGTTGAAAACACTGTAACACGGAAAATGCTAGCTACGTGGGGGTTGACATGCTAGTTTTTTTCCTGCTTCCATGCATTCATGAATGATTTCGAGGAACGTTTGCCTGTGAAGAGCCTGTTCACCAAATGCAGTGTAGAGTAACTCCGGGTTGTTGGGTGCCCCCTCTGGATCGCCTTCAGCGTATATCCATGCAAGGGCCTCGTTGGAAGAACTTCTAGTGGGGTTATATTATGATTGACAGTTTCTGGCTACTCAAAACTCATTTACAATGTGGGCTAGAGGATGATTGAAAGTATGCGGCCTAAAACTCATTCACAAACAGGCCGAGTGTCTTCGCATTGAAAACACATCTGTTTGCGGTTGTAATCCCCTGAGCTGGCAGGGAGTGGATACCAGGGTTTTGTTTGCGAAGATTGGGATTCAGGGTTTGCATGGCGTAGGATTCATAGTTACTTTACATTTGACAAAATTGATTGTAAGGCATAGCCAAGATTCTTTTCAGATCGAAGCATTTTTTCACGAAATCAAGATCCATTTGGATACCGTCCAGTAGGCCGATGTATCCTCCAGCCAAGAACTCCCCCGCCCGCCTGAACCTTTGGGGGCAGTAGGTGGCCGAGAATTCTCTCCCGTAAGGGTCAGCATGAGGATATCGCCCGGTGCCTTATTGTGTGAGAAATCTTCACGAAAGAAATCCATTTACGATTCTCCTAGTTAAGAAGGCCAGTAGCTCAGCGCATTAAAGGACCATTGGATCACTCTCAGGACAGCATTGCGGCACTCTGCTCGGTGGTACATCATCGACATGCAAGATATCCTGGGAATCGCGTCTACCAAGTTTGCAAACAGACACCAAGGTATGAATTTTGGGCAAGGGTCAGGAATCTCGAATCCATTGTTGACGGGGATCCGAGTGGAGCGACTAGAGCAAATACCTCGAAGCACTGCTTTCCTCAGGCGATTCGTACATAAGGGGTGTGAAGTAAAAGGTTATAAAGAAAGCACAAGCCTTGCAATATCTAGGAGCTAGTTGACTCAGCTCCGTCCCCGTAGAGACGCAGCGGCACGCATTGATCAAGATTGATAGCTGGGTCCTGGATTTCTCGTTCGTGTTTCTTTCTGTAACGTCAAGCTGTCACAATTTGCAGATAAGCAACATTGAGGATTGGATGATCTCTATACCATTGCGTCCCCATTTGCTCTCTCCAATATTCGGTGGCCTGCAGTGCTGGGGAGTTAGAGGTTCAAGTTGAGATTTGATTGCTATCCAAGGGGCTCCACTAGGGCATAGAAGTTTCTCGAACAGACCATGGTCGTAGAGGGCCGCAAATGTTTCATGAGGGAGAAGCATATTGTGGTTCACCATTCGAACACGTCTCCCCAGGGAATTCTCGTAGACCTGATGTTTGGGGCTGGTGTCACAAATCCCAATAGGTTGTTAAGTTGGGGTAGCTGAGTTTCCGGCAGATTTGAGCTGAATCCTTGTTTCAGGCCCACAATTAGGAAAACACAAAACTCGGCTAACATTATATGTGGAGCACAAACGCTAATAATCACCCAGGGACTGGAAAGGCTGAGGCAACGCCTGCCTCCAATGTTGTTTTGCAGCCCATCTTTCCAAAGCTCGCATCTTTCCCCATGACTCGCTTTGGAAGCCATGAGCTAGCTCCAGCAAATCTGGCCTTAGATTCCCACCCTCAAACCCTGTTTTCTACATGGAGCAGAAACAAAATGTAGCTCAGGATCGGAACAGCGCTGCGCGGGATCTCCAGCAATCGCTTCAAGGCAATGGACAGTTCTTGCAACGGCACCTGGCCAAGAGAAGCCCGGTCATGACCTATGTACGTATGGGCTATGTCCTGGTTTCATCAATTGATGGGGCTCAATATATGTAATCGTTTTCCCCCCTGCCTGCCCTCGGGATAGCAGGCCAAGAATGTGCTCAGACGTGTCTTGAACAAAGCGAGTAAGCCAGCTGTGATCTTGGGACATGGCATGTCGAAGTCCATAATGAAGTAGGCTCAGGATCTTTAGGTGCCCAGTACATCTTCTGGCTTTCTGGAACAGACATGTGGGAAGGATTCAGTAGGACCCTTATAGGACATATAGCCATTGAACCCCTATGAACTCTACTCGCCTTGAGCTGGCAAACATCAACCTGACCCACCCGAATCCTCATATAAGAACCGCATCAGCTCGAGCCAGCACAGCTAGGCGCACAAGTGGTCAACACTGGTCATACGAGCAGCTTTGTGCTTTGCAGGCAGCTCGGTCAAAAGACATATGCATATAAGCCGACTTTTGACAGCGCAGGCGCCCCACGCATCGGAATCATCCCCAGGTAGCATGCGGCTGGAGTACTAGTTCGGTAGTTTAAGTATGAGTGCAGTGCGCATCAGGATGAGCCAGTAGACCTTATCGGGATTTGACATACCTTCGTTTAGACCCTAACTGCAAGGCCGAAAGACCCATCCTGAACACCAGACCCCGCAGCACGCATGCCACTACCCCAACTAAACATGTGAATCACCGCCTGCGCTTTGCGGGCGGCTCAGCTGCTGCATCATCCATCTCCTCTTCCTTGTCTTCTTCTTCACCATCCCATTCACCATCCCATTCTTCTTCCTCCTCCCCTGCATCCCCCGGGAGATCACCCTCCCAAGCCGGAGCATTCCCTTTCCCTTTCTGCTTCTTGTTCTGCTTTTCCGCTTCCTTCTCTGCCTTTCGCTTTGCCGCTGCAACGCCTCAAGTAGAACATGATGTGCTATCTAACAGTACATGGTCACGCACCTATGACTGCCAAAGGTGACAGGAAAGTGCAATCAAGTCACGTCTCGCGTGGCTCATCCAAACAGATTCGGCATCGATGACTTTAGAGGTAGCTTTCTGGCAGGCAAGGAAGTTAAGTCAGGCAAGAGGTATACACATTCCAAGCAAGGCTCATGCAGAATGGTCCAGGGCCTCCAGCTCATCTTTATAATAAGCAATAGCAGCAATGCAGTCGTCCAAGGGCTTCTTCGAGAAGACCATATGTTGTATCCTGCAATCATTGCGCATATCCACGGAGGCTCTCTAGTTTCATTACAGCATGAGAATGCAACCAGGCGCTCAGAGTGTGTTCGCTCACAGAAGGAGGTGATCTCTGCGAGGGCTCCAATGGTGGCCTTAGGATTATGTGAGAAAATTGCAACTCATCATCACGGCCTAGCATGGAACTCTAGCTCTGTAGCCTCCTGATGCTCCAACCCGCAGTTGCCAAGTCCACTTGCTACGGCCACGGACTTGTCGCCCAAACTTCGGATCCTGATAGGGCTTAGGGTTTATAGGGCTGAGGGTCAGGGTTTTAAATTAGAGTCTCAGCTGAGCCACGCTTGAAGATCCCGGCTAAACTCTCTCTTCTCCCGCTCTTCTTGGCTTAACTCCTGGTTGCAGCACTTAATCAGCTAGGACTTGGAAACAGTGCAGGCCATATTTGCTTCATTCACATTGTCACTTTGCCCGGCCTTCTTCTGCTTTGGGGCTGCCGGCTTCTTTGTGCTTGTGGCATCCGAGAAAGCGGTTTTACACATAGATGCCGCCTTGGCCTCCAGCAATTCATAAATAGCGCCCCTCTCAGCCTTGTTCGCAGAAGGTTGCGCGGAGGCTGATGCACGGATGCCCATGCGGGTCACCTCCGCACCTGGGCGAAAGATGGACTTCCTGGGCTTGGGACCTATAGGCTTATAGGAATGGGAGTTACTAAATTTGCACCAGGGCTCGGGAGCTCTCGATTGAATCGAAAACTTTGTAGATTTTCATCTGCTCGTCATCGCTTTGAGGGTGCTTCCGACCCTTCTGACCTAGCGGAGCAGAATACCGAAAGGGGGTCAAAGGGCTTAGTCAGTACAGGAAAGTTTGAGGCAAAGGCTTTTCAGAATGTCGGCAATCAGCTCCTTTCCACCTGGAAGCTTTTCGTAGCGTTCCTTTATGAGGCAAAGTGGCAGCTCAACGAATTTCTCCTTCGTCTTCTGTTCGCTCAGCCTAGGATATGTCATAGCATAGCAGGCTGAAAGGGCTTGAAGATGACCGCACGCACTAAATAAGGTAAGTGTCTCTTCGAAGTAGCTGGCCACCACAATCGTCGAGCAATCGCGATCAAGGAGAAATGCCTTGAAAAAGGCAAACCTTAGCTAGGAAAGGCATCGGCTATGGGGATGCTTATGGGGGGACTTGGGCTAGGATGCAAATAATTCTGAAAGAAACTTCTCCATTGGTGAGCTTGCAGCAGCCCACTGTTGCACCATTCCCTTCTTCAGACCTAGGGATACAGACAGAACTTGGTAGTTTGGGTTTAGGAAACACATGGCCTTGACCGCCCGTCATCCGACGTCGCAGAGCTTCATTAACGCGCTTCCTCATTGCTAATGGCACCTGGCCCGGCTCGGTGAGATCCTGCAGCAACGAGGTCAATCAAGCAACAACGTTTCAGGATCCCATATGAGAGGCCTCAATCATCTTCTTCTCGCTTTCGGTGAGAGCCCGTACCTGCAGTTGATGATAACAGAACCCAGAATTTGTGTAGTATCCCTGCGGTTATATTGCAAATGCTTCTTTAATCATACCCAAGTTGCCATCTTGTTCCCCGCAGTAGCCCTCTGAACCAGCGGCTCCAGGTTCAGTGCCCCCGTACCGTCGCTTAACTGGGAGACGCTGGTGTTCGACCGCTGGATGGACCTTGGAGATGCTTGAAATGAGATCCTACCAAAAGTTATATAGGTTTCTTAAGGGACTACATGAAGCCCGACTGGGGGAAAAGAAGGCTGGTAGGATAGTCCAACATGAGGTGTACCCCCCAAGTAAGACCTAGAATCTCCTGGTTTGAAAAAAAGTCTGAGCTGTCATCTAAATCCAACATGTCTTGGCTGATCCTTTGCACTTCGGGGGGCTTGAGCGGGTCGGGGTTTGTGGGTTTTAAGGTTCAGGGTGCAAGGTTTGTATAAAGTTTAGGGTTTCGCCTTCAGGGTTTAGAAGGGGCTACCAATTAATGCTAAGTGGCTTTGCATCGGAAGCAAGATTTCCCAGACAACGCCCGAAACCCCAAACCCTATAAGCCTCAAACCCAATGGGAGTTTCAACGAAGCCAGCTATAGACAGGGAGCTTTTCTGGGGAGCTGTCATCGGCGGTTGTCGATCCAGGGCCTCGATCATGCATGCACAATGATTGCATGTAAGGCAAATCCATGGGTTCAATGGCTGGCCTGGGCTGGTCGAGACTTCCGAGCTGAAGGATACTCTTCTGCAAACAGGCTTGCTGGGTGTATCCTCTGTATGCTCTTGTGGCCTCTTGAGGGCAGATTGCCGCTCTGCAGAATTCTCATCTGTTGCTGCCTTAGTGCTCGACTTACCTTTGCTCTTGCCCGACCCTGCGCTGCCGGGTGTTGCTGTGTCTGATCCCTGCATTGTCTTCCCACCTCCTTTGCCGCCTTCAGCCCCCTTACCGGATCCCTTGGTCTGTTGCGTGTTCTTCCCACCTCCTTTACCGTTGCCAGTTCCCTTCTCTGACCCTTTGGCCTGTTGCGTGTTCTTCCCACCGCCTTTGCCGTTTTCAGCTCCCTTAATCGCTGATCCTTTGGCCTGCTGTGCGTTCTTCCCACCTCCTTTGCCGGTGGGAGCTCCCTTCTCTGATCCTTTGGCCTGCTGCGTGTTCTTCCCACTTCCTTTGCTGTCTGGAGCTCCTTTCTGCGATCCTTTGGCCTGCTGTGCATTCTTCCCAGGTCCTTTGCTGGCGGGAGATCCCTTCTGTGATCCTTTGGGGTGCTGCTTGCCCGCTCCTTTGCTGTCAGGACTCCCTTTCTCTGACCCTGTGGCTTCAGGCGATGAGTTGCTGTGCTGGGCGCTGCCAATTGTAGCTCCTTTCATGCTGGGGCTTCCCTTATCTGATCCTTTGCTTTGCTGCGTGATGTTCTTGCCGGATCCTTTGGTGTTAGCTGCTTCGTGCGCCAATCCTTTGGCTTGCTCGCCAACCCCTTTGCCTTTGGGAGTTTCTGGTTCGGATGCTGCCCCCTTTTGCTGCACGGTGTTCTTGCCGGATCCTTTGCTGCTGGGGCTTCCCTTCTCTGACCCTTTGCTTTGCTGCACGGTGTTCTTGCCGGATCCTTTGCTGCTGGGGCTTCCCTTATCTGATCCTTTGCTTGGTTGCACGGTGTTCTTGCCGGATCCTTTGCTGTTGGGGCTTCCCTTCTCTGATCCTTTGCTTTGCTGCGTGGTGTTGTTGCTGGATCCTTTGCTGTTGGGGCTTCCCTTCTCTGATCCTTTGCTTTGCTGCGTGGTGCTGTTGCCGGATCCTTTGCTGTTGGGGAATCCTTTGCTGTTGCGAGTTCCCTTCCCTGATCCATCAGCTGGCGGTGTGCCCTTGATATGTTCTGCTGGTGTGGCTGTGGATGCCTGCAAAATGCTGGCTCCTTTGCCGTGCGCCTGGTCCTTGCCGGATCCTTTGGCCTCGCCTTTCGAGAGCATCTTGCTCTTACCCTTAGGGTTCGCGATAGCCTTGTCATCAGAAGCGACCGCGGCACTGGCACCTTGGCTGGCCAGTGAGGATCCCAAATCCTGGCAAAACACCTACTAAAGACCCATCAAGAAGTTCATGACCCCCAGAACCCCAAAGACCGCGTGGAATCCATGGAAAACAGCACACGCTCGCAAAACACGTTAAGGAAGTATAACAGGAGGCTCGGTTGACCATGTTTGTGGTAGATTTGGACCCTTCCCCCAAGCCCCACACATTCCCATGTTTCGAAACACTGCAACACTTGAACTGTCCTTCAATGCAGCTGTGTCGCCCTTTGCAGCTCCCTTGGATCCTCCTTTGGATCCTCCTTTGCGCGACCCTTTGCCTTTGGACCCGCCCTTGGACCCTCCTTTGACTTCTCCTGCGGGGTCTCCTTCACTTGAGGAGGCGGTTTCCTGGCTAGGCCCAGTCTTGCCCCCTTTTGCACCCTTCTTGCCGACACCTTTAGAAACCACTTGCGAACACTTAGCTTTACCCTTAGCTTTACCCTGAGCTTTGCCCGCGGGGCTGACGCTGGCGCCTGGGTCAGCATCAGCACCTGCAGGGGTTGGCCTGGGAGGAGTCACGTAAACATACTGTCGCGGAGCTACTTCCAAGTAACTCCCATTTTCATCCTCGATGAGACGCCCGTATGGACCTTCTTCGGCAGACATGGCAGCTGAGATATGCGCAGAAAGCGGAATTACCCGACCCAAAGCAGCTGTGCTCGAGGGGCCACAGAATTTATACCGTCATACACGGTGATACACGGTATTCGCAATTAAACAAGCGGCAAATACACGGGAATACACGGTAGTACACGGTAGGCAGTTTTTCCGCCTCGTCCGGGTTCATGTGGAAACAGCAGGCATTTTTCAGAAAAGCTGAAGGCGCATTGAGCGCACGGTCTGCATACAGAGCATGCGGCCACCAAAGCCGACCCCATTCAGGCCATGATGAAACGCAAAGGATCCAGGTGGACTGCTTCATGTATTCTGGGTTACCTAGCTTCTAAGGCCTTATGTTTTCCAGGATGAACTATTAGCCATTATAAACCCCTATTCTATTCAGTCCTTACATACCCCTATAAACCCCTATTCTACTCCGTCCTTATATACCCCTATTCTACTGTTGTTCGGGCACTTATAAGGAAGTGTTTATAGTCTATTGCAACTGAATCCTTGTAGCCTAGCTCGGCTAGTCCCAGGATGCAGGTCGGAATCTAAACAATCTGTTGGGGAATCTCAACAATCTGTTGGGGCTCTAGTGCAAAGCAGGATGGGGCGCTAGGTGAAGCCGCTTATATATGAGAATTTGGGGAATTCCACGTAAGACCTTGCTGCGTCAGCTACAACCTCCATGCAGCCCTCCCGAATCTTGATGCTTTGTTGAGAAGCTAACAAGCTTGGAGACCGAGGNNAGGGGCTGCCGTCTGAAAACGTGACTGAGGCATCATCTTCGATATCATCGGCGGTGTTGCGGAGCTGCTTGTCCATGAGATGAGCTACCTGATTGATGCTTGGAGTCACATATAGGGGTCCACCATATGCAAGTGAACCCTAAACCCTAAAGAGTAGATTAAGGTACCCTCGAGGTTGATTGCGCAGCTCAACATATATGACCACCTGACATGTTTGCGGCACAGATGAATCAAGGCAAGACACCTTGAGTCCCATCGTGGCAGGATATTTTTGTGTGTCT
>CAJNIZ010005579.1:0-19186 GCA_905231905.1 Symbiodinium pilosum | reverse complement strand
GATGTAGAGTTTCGCCAAATTAGGGGTACCTTTTAAGGGGTTTCTATATTATGGATTATAGTATATTGGGTCTATATTGGGATCTATATTGGGGTCTATATTGGGGTACCCTAATTTTGGGAAAGTACCAAGTAGGTCCTGAAACCCCTGAACCCTCAACTTTACCAAACCCACTGCAACACCTGTTAGCACCATGAAGCATCATACCCGCGATGCATTCCACATCGTATTCGAGAGGAACCCCGAGTGTTGAGACCTTTGGCAAACGCATCAAATCAAATTGGGTTGCTGTTAAGGAACTTAATTTGATTTAAAATTTGGGGAAACCATGTAAATATTTATATATACCCATGGTAACACAATTTAAGTTCCAAACCCTAAACCCTAAATCGCGCCTCAACAGCAGCCCAACAAAAGATGTGGTGGCTGTCCATAGGCGGCGTGGTGCCGTCCAGGCTGGTTGTGGGTAGCATGGTTCTGAACGGACTCCAGGTTTTTAAAGTAGCGTAGCCCCCTGATTAATAAACGCCCTCCTTTTAAGGGCCTTAATGTTAGGATCCCTATTGTAATCCCCATTAAGGGGGAGGGGTGATTGATTAGGGGCCTACATTGTCCCAACCTAGCCGTGTTTTATCTTGCTTCCTTGAGGAAGGCAGGTCCCTTCCGCGAGCTGAACGGGGCTATCGGCTTTAAAGTCTGAAGTTTTCACTGGTTTCTGGAGTGCGTATGGCACACGACATGCTTTGAAGCAATTCCCGGGCTTGCGAGTACATCACATCAACCGTTGTTAAGGGCAAAGTTGTGTTGGGCTTTGGGTTTCCGTTCCGGAAAGGACATCCGAGGAGAAGGCCCCTTAGGTTCCATTTGCTTTCTGGTGCTTTTGCAGCTGAGTTTTTTTGGGCCACGTTTTCACATTGAACTGCAAGTGTAGACGAATTCACCTACTGTCGCAAAAGCCTGAGACGTGCAAGCATGACGCACTCACCCGCCTAATTGCTTAGAAATGCATGTGAAGATGAAATCCCAAGAAGGCATCCGACATCTTAAGCCTTAAGCTGATTGCAGTGTATCCGTGAAAGGCTCGGCATCATTTCCAGGGGGACTGCAGACTTGCAATGTTGGCAGCCCATCTTACCCCCTTTGTACGCACCAAAAAGATTTTACCCTAAACCCTAAACCCTAAACCCTAGGAGAGAAGGCCCAGACTTTGATTCTAGTTTCCATGTGCCTAGCTGTGGTGGAGGCATTCGTTGGCCCGATGGCTGCAGCCCCAGGCCAGCAACTCCTAAGTGGGAAAGGGAGAGGCAAATGGTGGGCTGATGGCTTGGTTGGAGGGTCCGTAGATCGGGCGTGGATTTTCGTGTTCTACGAGTTCACCATAGCGAGTGAGATCAAATCAGTCCAAAATTGTGGCCTCTTTTTGGCCCTATTTTTGGGGGGGGGGCCGCATCATAGCGGAGACATTTGGAGACCAAAAGGGCCATGATCTTGACCACCTACCATCTGATGAGCCGATTAAGATTTTGTTTATCAGGCCTTCCAAGGTTCGTATATGGATCCATGATTTACAGCCAGCGGCCGATGCAACCAAAGTTCTCATAGCCAATAGCCTTGAATAGACATGGAATCCAAGCCCTAGAGCCCACTGCAGGCTACATGGTAGGCTGTCAAATAGAATACGGCCGCGAACATTTAGGGTTCCCTAGAGGGAATCATAATTTTGGCAACGCTCCCACATCCCAAGTATCTATTTCTATACCCCTTATATAACCGCTATATACTCCCTATAATCACTGTAGTTTCCTATTTCTTTTCCATCATTATAAGTCCCGAAGCCACACTCAGACCCCAAGCTAAGCCAAGTGGCAGGCGTGCGTCCTGCTCGCCATCCGGTTGCGCGTATGGCGCCACAGGCTCGGCATCGCTTTTCCTGATGAGTTTCAAGTCAAGCGCTCTCTGCAAATCATGGTGCCTGGCTTAGGTCTTTCTGGCGCTGATTTCATTTGTGTCATTTTAACGGTCTCATGTTTCTGTGATAGGGGACATGACATGTTGCACATTGCATTGCGCATCTGTACTTATGTTGTACTCATGTTGAAGTTGTATATGGTAGCTTCGAACAAATAATCAGGGACTCCCGAATAGACTACAAATATTAGGATCCTTACTGCACGGACCCCTGAGAGGACTCTAATTTTCGGACATCTCCATATTGAGTTCCTTTTGTTGCCCAGGATGGTCAGTTTTGCCATAGATGCCACACCGCGAAGGGGTGGAAGGCATAGATGGCTCACCTGGAGCAGTGCTCTGCCATCATTCCAAATTCTGCCAAACAAAGGTGAGTACAAAGCCCCTCTCTCTCTCTCTGTCTGTGTGTGTCTGTCTGTCTGTGCGACTCAAGGCGCCCTGTCGTTGCTGATGGCAAAGACAGCACGTCACTCAAATGGGCCCAAGAAGTGCGTTGTAACCTTTGCTGCTGTTTAAGCAACAGCCATTCAGCCCTATGCTGATTCGTCAAAACGTGCTAAGTACAAAGCCCTATACCCCCGAATCCGCAAAAACAAGAAAAGACCAACGCCTCTTACAGACACATGCAGGGTTGGTGGAATTCCCTGAAGTGCCATCTGCTACCTAGACCTCCCGAATGTCCAAAACGCTACCATTTAAACCCAACGTAATGCTTACATATGTAACTTTGGCGGGCTGCGTGGCAGGTCATGGTGGGGGTTTCCCAAAATTAGGGATACCATTTTGGGGGCCCCAATACTAAGGATTATGGTATTTTGGGGTCCTATGCGGGGTCTCCTTATTTTCGGAAAGTGCAATGTAGCATCATTGAGTTCTCGTTTGTAGGCCTTCCAGCGGCCTTTCTCGTCGACGCGCTCAGCCTGACTCCAAGATCACCGCCACAAGCACAAGGGCAACTACAGCGGCCCAGACCGTAGTATCCCGAAAGAAGGGGACCCCAATAGAGACCCTTCAAAACACTCTAATCCTTAGTACTGGGGCGCCCAAAATGGCGCCCTAATTTTGGAAACCCCAGATAACTACCAATTCTGTAGTCCTGAATTCCGTGTAATGATGGTGCAGGGTACCTCAAATGGACGTCCAAATTTCGTTGGCATGTACTTCGGCTTCCCTCTTCGTTTTAGGAAGCAGCATCTGCCTCCACGAGCATGAAGTTCATCATGTCGTTCACTGGTAGCTGATGACGAGCGTTGCATACAAAGGATTGGTGGTCACGCCTTGGGAGAACCGTCATGCTTAACCAAAAAGATACGGCAGGTGCTAGGAAGGAGGCTATGTTCATATACCGTCGCTTATTGTCCATATTTTCCGCCTTGAGTTCGAGCCCATTTCGGCTCTTCAAGCCATTTTGGCAGCTTTCCCCGGCTTGGGTCTTCCACACCGGTTGAATGAAGGGGTCTCAAAATGGGGCGAACTGAGACGAGCCAGCATAATCCGTGCATTGCGCACCCTTGAATCCTGGATGTCTCGTTGCTTGATGTATAGTCTGTGCCGCATACACCTTCTATTTTCTTTTACCATACCTATTTGCCTACTTTCCTACCTGCTTATCTGCGTGCATGTATCCACGCATATCTGCATGCACAAGCACATGTACGTAAACCTGCCCCGTGAACGTCTAATTTAATCATGTGCCACATTAAATGAACTGAGTATATTGTAGCAGACTGAAGATGACCACGACAGACTCCTTAAGCTTGATCTTGACATGTTCGGGATCCCTCCATTTACGGAAACTCTTGAGGTTTCCAGAAAGAGAGGGTCCCGCTGATACACCTCGAAGTACTAGGACTCTGGGGTCCCCGCAAGCAAGCCGCGCTGTCTTTAGATGTCCGAGGTCCCAGACAGGGACCCCAATTTCAATGTCCGCAATCCCCAGATGTCTCTACAACTGCAGGGTCCCTCAAATTAAGCCCCTGTCCATGCCAAGGCGAGCAACAAGACTGCTCCTAGGCTACCCGGCTGCTTCTGAGGGAAGACTGAGCAAGGTGTAGAGGACTTTCACAACCTCACCCCTCAGAATCTAGGGCCTCTAGGGCTTAGGGTCCCGAGCACCAAAGCAGATTTAGGATTTAGGGCACTTGAGGGCTTGGTTGGGTGCATGGAGGTTTGCGGTGGAAAGGGGAGCTGAGATCAAAGGTTAAACTGGAGTCCCTGCTGGAAAAAGAGGCCTATGCAAAGTATTGAGTCTAGGATTCTAGTAGTTGCAATTGTAATGCGTAGGCTTTAAAGATTTGTCGTGTGCAGAGTTTGTGGTTTGTTTCCCTGGGACTCCAAGTCTGGGAGCAATGCCTACTCGGGGCCCTGAATTCCTTTTATGTTAATGTTCCCTGGGGCTATTTGGACCCCGGAAGTTTTATTGGGAAGGTCATGTTGTTGTGTGCAAAGGAGATGCTATTAAACCTGGTATTAGCCATTTTACCGATTTCCAAAAATCGTCAAATTTATGTTGGGATACGTAAAAGTCTGCAAGGAATCCGTTGCATATGCGCAGGCAAGTGTTTCTAGAGGAGACGTTTCCTGAAGAAATGCTGTTGGATTCAATTGATACAAATACTCTCGGACAAAGCACAGGTCTTGCGGTTTGTTTGAGATTTGTTGCAGGTTTAAGGGAAACATCCCTCATCCAGGCCCCTGACATGATTTTAGTATCTTCGGTACTTTGATTAAGTAGCAAGCAAAGGCGATCAGTTTTTATGAATAACCTGCTCTAAGCCCATGGAATTTTGTTGGTCGATCGTGCATAAAGCTCCTTCATCTCCCCCAGGAATCATTTGGAAGAACCCCATGCAGCCTAAACCTAAAAGCTCCAGATCGTTGCTCTCCAGCGCCTTCCTCGCTGCGGCTGTGCCAGGCTCGGCATGGACTGCACGGTGAATCAGGGGTATATGGGGGAAGGGAAGCACATGCAAATTACTATATTGTTCAGGGATTGGGGTTTGGGTGTAGGATTAGCAAGAACGCCTTCCACCGGCCTAGTGATAAATGCGCCCTACCATGGGGTGGGTAGGTTCATCATGAGGAGAGGGGAACACAGGAAGCAGGAATTCACAAACAAGGTGCTTTGTTGCAGCTTTTCGACGACTGTAGTCTATTCAGTTGCAAAGATACTTCGACTGACTATTTGGGCCTTTGCTGAGTTCCCGAGCAATGGTGCAGGTGTGTGTGTGTGTGTTGGATCATGAAGGTGTTTGCTAGAGAGTAAAAACAGATCATTATGTTGGGACCCTGCCAAGATCAGCATCGTAGAGCGGTATGTGTGGGGGTTTCTGTGGGGCCTTGAAATCCTCAGATGAGGAGCCAAGTTCCTGAGAGGACGGTACGGAGCGTGGTGGAGACTGTATGCAGGTGGAGTTTCTAGCTCTAGCTTTCGAGACTTGGCTTAACCTCCCCTGAAATCACATGGAACTACATGCTGACCTTAATGACCTTTGTTAAAGAGACCGTCTTTGTTGACCTCCTTTTGGAGTTCCATGTCAGTTGGGTTTAGCGCTTAGGGGAGTGTACATTTTTGAGCACTGAGTTAAGGACGGGCGGAGAAGCACAGGTTTGATGATAGCCACATGCTTCTCTTGTGAATTGTGCGCCATTAACCCTAATTTTGTAGGTCAACGCCCACAAGCCCTAATCCTTAAACTTATTTCCAACAGCAACCAGCCAAACAAGAACGCCAAGCTAGACGAGTTCAGATGCACAAGCACCTTGAAGCCCCGAATATTTTGCTTAAAAGCTTTGAGCCCCTGTTTGGAGGCGGTCTTGTGGCAGGGAGCCGCTCAAGGCGGAGCCTATCCTAAGCCCGCCCCAATTCACGACCATTCGGATAAGGAGTTGGTTCTAGGGATATGGAAGGTTCAGTGCAGGGGTTACCAGGGTTACCAGGGCCAAGTCAATGCTGGCGAGTAGTTTCGCGCTTTGCCCTGTCCTTGTTACATGCCGCGGTGATTGCAAAGCCCCTGCTGAACAACTTCACATTTTTACTGATGCAGTCTTAAGGGTTAACGGAGATGACGATTCAGGTTGTTCGGCTTCAGGGCTTAGCTTGGGGCTTTGACTCTTATTCATTTTCGCCACAAGTATTGAGAGCCCAGATCCAAAAGGGGCTTCGGGCGCATGGTTCAGGAACAGAGTGGTTTAAGAGTTTTCGGTTTAGGGCCTTACACCATGATGATCTAAGGTCAAAACAATGGCCTGTAGTTCGTAGAGCAACGTAAGGCATGTTCGGGCTGCGGTGCATGACAGGGCCGAGGCTGCTTTGATCGTCGTACTTCTGTGGTATCACGGGGATGCCAGCTGTGTTCCGGACCGTACTCTAAACCCCGTAACCCTGAATTCGCAACTTCCTAATGCCAATCTGTGACAAAATCCAAAACATTTCCTGTAGGTGGCTCAACCGACACGGCAGCGCCAATGGCTTAACTCACAGGTTGCATGATGCTTGAGATGGTCATTTTTGAAGTGCCTTCTTGGTTAGACATGAAACGCGACTAAACTTTTTTACTAAACGTTTTCCCTTTGGGCTCCACATTCCTTGTGCATTTGCGTGGGCTCCGTAGATTGCTGGTAACTATTCAAGATGTTGGGCTGTGTGATATAGGTTTGGAATTCTACGGAGCCTACCGCTTGCAGTTTATGATTTGCATTTGTCTCACCATGCTAAGCTGCTCTGAGGTCCGTCGCACGGCCAAAAAGGCCAAAGACGAGCCTGAGGACGCAGCAAGGTTTAGGGTTTAGAGTTTGGAGTTGATGGTTCAGGGATGTTCAGGGCCTCAGGCCAGTGTGTACAAGCTTGAGGGATAAGCGTCAAATTTTTGTGAGATTCTTGGCTGAGCAGGGAACATGGACCAGCCGTGCTATTAACTAGAGCTCCTGCCCACTTTCTGCATGCTGCAGACAGCTTGCATAAACCCGAATACGTAGCCCTGTAACCCCTTTCAAGAGATCTCTAGACAGGGCCGTGGGCCCTACAGTGGAATGTGGGAATATAATCCCTACATAATCCCTTTTTCATATATTCCCTTACTCATCCCTACTCACAACCAACAAGTGGGAAGGAGTCGGGCGGCTTTTCGCTGGATCCACCCAGCGGCACCAGAGACTTCTTCCCAGAGGCCACAGTCCAGTTTAGGGTTTATGGTAGTGGTTGGTTAGTTAGGGTTGAGGGTATAGACGCCGTGCAGCCCAAAGGAACAGAAAATGGGAAGTGAAGTGGAAGCTGGGCTTACATAGTTGTTTTTAAGCGAGTTTTATGTAAGGGCTTACACACTTAGACTGGGGTTGTGGGGTATATTGTGTTATAATTATATAGGAGTCACAGGGATGATGTTGCTCTTTCGTCAGACTTTTAGATGTAGGGGCTTCTGGTTAGGTAGGTGAGGGGACTAAACGAGGGACGAAGCGAGTAACTCTAAACAGGGACGTATGCAAAGGGGTCACGCACGGGTTCTGGGGTTTGAGAAGGATGTTGGTGATGGGTTTTGCAGAGTACAGGTTTTGAAGCAGGGACCATATGGAACATGGGACTCGCTTGAAATTTTTGGGCTGGATGATTGAGCTTAAAAGCCGTTGCAACAACCCTCGCAGGGATCTTGTCTCGAAAGGCAAGCCCACAGCAAGACCATCCTTGATAAAAAAAAGAGGTACATTCGTTTTCCAAAGCAAGAACATAAAAAAAATGTATGGACGAAATTTCACAGGAGACTTCGGGGAGCTTTTGGGTATGGATAATTACAAACTTAGAGGACTTCTCCGCCAGATCTAAGCCCCGAAACCCTGTCCCCAAAATCCCCAACCCCAGTGCCCATTTTCTAGTTTATAGACTCTATCCCCGTATAGCGGCTATGATTTATGCCGCTGGCATTTCGTATTGCCGGTTTTATAACAAGCTTTGAAGGAGATGAGGCTACAGCGGTGGCTCTTCGACCGCTTTAGGGAGACGGCTCGTCTCTACGGCTTCTCGGTTTTTGATGGCAGTGACACATAAGGAAGTAACCTTGTTCTAGGGTGTAGGTATGTCAGACCTTATCATGCTTACAAAGGGTTAGGGGATGAGGGATGACACAGCTGCTGTCCTGCCGCGGGGGGGAGCTACACATACATAGATATGTAAGATATATAGCAGGTGCATAGATGACAATATGTTTCTACCAACGTATACCTATAAGCTATAGAGCGGGTATAGGTCCAGAGGAATACTATGAGGTTTGGGGATTAGCGGGCTTTCATCCTTGGGGGTATTCAAATGTGTGCGGGTTGTATAGGGTGTAGTGTTCAAGTTTCAGGGTGCAAGGCTTAAGGTTCTTCAGGGCAAGTCTCTAAGTTCCCGCAGTCGAGGAAGTCGACAGCTCTGAGGTTTCAGACCCTAAGTTCAATCCTTCACAGAGACTACATCATCCCTTTTTCTTTTTTAGAGCCCCTGGATTTTGGAGAGGCGCCGCATGCAACGCTCGTCCAGGGGAAAAACTTCAATGAGGGCGGAAGCTCCCAACACTTGACTTATTTCAGGGCTTCGATTCTGGTTCGAGAACAAAACGTGAAGGCTTCAAGATGGAACTTAGTACCTGCGTTGTAGCAAGGGCCCGGTGGCTTGTGATTACAGCTTCTTGGCGATGCTCCTCTATTCAGGCCCTGTTTTTAAATGCAGTCAAAACACTGAATCTCTTGAAGGGGTTGCTGTACACGTTTTTCACAGATGGTGCCCAGAAGCCACAGCCCCTGGGGAATTCAAATTTCCGTTTCTTTTTCCACTTGTTTATCCATCATGCTTCTTGGTCGTCTTGCTCAATGGGAAACCCATCCGAGGCTTCGATGAGTACGACGCAGAGCCCCTAGCGTGAAGAGCTTGTTAACGAGGTTGGTGAGCCTGTCTCTGTCACAAGCTGGACCTAGGGAAGACCACGTGAGTCATATCTTTGTGTCCTGCAACAAGCTCCTGCCCCCGCAGGCATTGACCTGGCTTTATCGAAGCGTTTTGAACGTGAAGACCAGAGCAACCGGAGAGGGGCAGTCCTTTGAAGCTAATCTTCACAGATCGCCCAGGCACAGAAGTGACCTTTGGGCATCTAAAAGTGTTAGCCCGACGAGATGCATCCTTCAGGCAATGCGACGGATGGGGCTAGGCCCAGCAGTCGTTTGGCCTCATTTTGTTGACGCTTAGGCCTCGTGGTTCGCGCTGCGGGTAGCCTGCAATGGAGTTGACTTCTTGCTTTGCGGCAGATCCTTTTACAGCCAGGTGCTCCAACATCATTCAAACCCTTGAATACACCATAGTGCACGACATGAGATCTCCAAACATTGTGTTATGGGGGTATAGTCCCCCTTCAGTAGATCGAATATGGCTTCGTGTATATTATGATAAGATCCCCATACACCCCATATTCTATTTACTGAAGGGGGCCTATAGACCCATCGGCCTCTCAATCTGATTTGTGCCCTACACATTCTAAGGCGCCGGTACTAGAGAACGAAGACCTGTACAAGCGGAAGGCTCAGCGCTGCTAGAGTGAAATGAGGGTGATTTCAAAGTCACGCTTAGGCTGAATCCTCTGCCCGCCTCTGCCCCTCATTGCCCCTCATAATCACCAACAACGCCCCCCTCCACCCCCACTATGCGATACTGCTTGGCAAGACCGGGTGTACTATACATGGAGTATTAACTGTCGGGAGGTCTGTGGCAGTCTTTAAGTAGTCGCCAAGAAGATGGGAAGGTCTAGCAGCAGGGCGCTCAGTAGGACTGTGCCCCTGCAGTCCCAGCGAAACATTGCGAGCCTACAAGGCTTATCGAATCCTGTAGTTAAGCCTAGTGGGCAAGTACACGCAGCTCATCATAGGGACTTGGAGGGTGCCAGGGTTCTTGATGTAGCAATGACTTTAGCGCTTTCATCCATGCTCTTCTTAGTCGAGTACGGCCCCACTCAAATCCACAAGCCGCACCATTTCACCTACTTCCAGTCTAGCAACCTGGCTTACTGAAAGGTACGGCCTTTTCATGTGCTTCATGTAATGCGCCTCCGTTGTTTCGAGTCTCTGGGGCCTGGGGCTTACGTTTCTTGTTCAGAGCTCATGGGAAGCGTCAACATGCTTGATTCTTTGGAGGCTGGCGAGGAGATCACTGAGCAGATGTACAACTTCAAAGACAAAGAAGGCGTAGCCACACGCCTGGACGCACTTTATGGAACCCAATCATCCAAGCTCGCAGAAGTGTGAAAGTTACTGGATGATACAGGATGTTGAGTAAAGGTTATATATTTTGCATGAGTCCTAGCATTTTCTAGCTTCTGAGTGTTTGCGCTGTCCAGCCTCCTTCTCAACACCAGGGAGCTGCACTCTTCAGGGGTTCCCGGACTGACGGAACAGCCGGGGGACTCTTTCCACCTCCTCACCGTCCTTATCTATCCCCAAGGTATCTGGAATAAGTCGGTCAAGCCTTGCTTGATTACACGAGAGCACCGGAAGAGGTTTCTCACCATGAAAATGGGGGCCGCATCCCGCAGCCCTTCCCCCTAAATCGTAGTTTCCATTTTCTTTTCCATTATCCCAATGTAACCCTATTCTATCTATACTTAAGAGGGGACTACATACAACACAGACAAACCTTTTCCGCTTGTGGGGAAGGTGCGTTTGATGTTGTTGTGGACTTCGGTGCTTCTGGGAGCTATCAAGCGCAGATCCATTCTCTGAGCTTTTGAGTGCAAGGGCGGCAAACTCTAGATTTGCAATGCTGACAAAAGGTGCGGCGGTGACTCTGAGACCTGAAATGACGCCTTCGCTCGTCGGCGGCTTGAGTTCAGCGCTAGTACGTTTGAAGCGGCCATTTGTTCTGGCTTTCCAGCTCTAAATACTACGTCCTGAGGCTGTGGGAAATTCACCATATCCTGGATACTGCACCCACCAGTCTGTACCAGCCCCTCCAGCAATATAGTTAAAGCAATTCCAGTAGTGAAGGTCATGTATACTGGGTCGCTGTTATAGAACATAGATTGGGTTACCATAACATGCAATTAATTACTGTAAATAATATAGTTCCCCCATTATGATAACTTAATGTAAGTTCCTTATCAGCAGCCAAGTATACGACTGTGAGAGGGTGGTCGCCGCTCCCAAGGCTAGGATGGTGCTGTCGCTGATGCGTGCCGAGACAGGCTGTCGCACATAATGTAGACCCCTAATTAATAAACCCCCTCCTTTGAAGGGCCTTAATATTAGGATGTCTCTTATAATCACCATTAAGGGGAGGGGGTTTAGTAATCAGTGGTCTGGGTTACTTTGGAGTAGATCTCGAGTATTCTGTAGTCTCCTTAGGATTTTTTAATGTTTTTGGAAATTCTTACTATAGTATAACTCTAAGGACTTATTGAACATAGTTTTTACGATAGGTCTAAGGAGACCACAGTATTGCCTCCCAACATAACAGTCATGCCAGAGGACCCTGCATACCAATGATTGGTAGAACTGTAATGCTACAGCAGTTATTGCAAGGGTGCTGATATAGTGTGGGGTGCTATCCAAAGCAGATCGTTTTTCACTGCGAAAACCTCCTTCGGTCCATGCAGTTGGTCCGTGCGGCCTTCACTTTCACATGGTTACTCAGCGAAAATTTTGGGGCATACACATGTAATGCTACATCCTAGATGGTTGCTTAAACTATGTTGGCAACAGGTCAGTTTTTGGGCGTAACAGGGCTTGTAGAAGGAGCTCTGCTCATAATGTGAAACCAAGTCACCATTGCCGTGAACAATCTGCGCGGGTGGATCTTCACTGGCTTCGTCCACTCATCCTGGCACTGCGACTTCGGGAGGGTTAGGTTTAAGATAGTGGCCTAAATAATTACCAATATTATGGTTCCATATTCCTTGTATAATTATGGTCTATGGTACCTCAAATGGAACTCAACATGATATTGGTACTTATTTAGGCTCCTGTAGTACAGTCCTTCTGTGGCATGTGGCTTTGAGGTGGGCTAAGGAAGGGCAATGGGAATCATAGACGCCAAATTCTCCAAACCGCAACCCTCACCTGCAGCGCTCTATTAGCTGTCTTCGTAAAGTTTGCAGACAGGCGCTATTGCCGCTGTGCTGCCGCTGAAGCGTCTGGGACGTGTACTGGAGGGTTTTTCAAGGGGAGTCAGGTTACGGTAAAAGGGCCAGAGCATTCAGGAACTTGCTAAGCCGCTGAAGCCTGGGCCTGCAAGTCAAATGCGAGCCGCAGTCTCTGTCGTGGCGTCCTGGCACCCTACGGTCTATGCCCAGTCTTTGCCTTTCACAGGTAGGGAAGAATCGCAAGAGATTTGGAAACCACTTGACTGTCTTCAGCACCGTCGACTACAGGGTTTTCTGTATGTAGCAGACATGGTCAGAGAAGCATGGCTAGCAAATTCAAGTCATACTTCATTGTTTCTGAGTGTGAGGAAGTACAGTGTGCGATTCATAGGCCAGGGCCGGCCAGGGCAGGACTTTTTGAACCCCCTTCCCTACAAGGTTCCTGAAAATCATTTTTAATTTCTGTTACCTAGAATCCTAATATTTAGCTGAAATTATAATTTCTACTGGGGTTCCAAATCCCTTAGAGTTCCCCCAAAGCGCAAAACTAAAACGAAGGAACCGCCCAGCGCCTGTACAGGTGGTATGCCATCCCACAGTGCTGGCGCTTCGAGACGACACAGAGGGGTAGGCTCGCAAATTTTCCGAAGTCCCCCGACTTGAGGAAAACTCCAGATCGTATTAGGTTGCCGTAGCTTGGAGATAGACAGTTCTAGTTCAGTTTTTATGAAGGGCTGGGGCTTGTAGGGTTGCTTTAGGGGCTTTAGGGTTGGGGCTTGGGAAAGGCTGACAGCATCGGCAGAGCTGAGTTGCCTTTATTGCCTGGCCTTTGGGAGATACCATAGTACCTGCAGTTTCCCACGAACGGATCATAGGCAAGCGTGTCAGTGTCAAGCACAGATGTGGCAGGAAGCGCGAGCACTATCAGAACCTCAGCTGCAGCTAGCAACTAGCGCTGCTGTGTCGGACAGCTGTGAGTGCCGCAGGGAAACAGGACCCGAAGGCCCTAAGTAGGGTATACCTTAGGTGGACCCCGCACCCAGTAATAGTGACTGTAAGGGATAATGGGGATTATATTAGGGTCCTCTTATATTCCTATTATACCACTATTACAGGGTGGGGGGTCCTCCTAAGGTATACCGGGATTGCAGGGGTCCCCGATTGTTTCAACTCTTTGGTGCTCCTTGCCTTGTTGACCCTCCATGTTGGTTCGCAGCCCAGGTGGAACATGGATATCGCTGGAGCCTCTGAAGAAGGTTTGCCACTTCTTCCGTGTAATATTACACATCAGAATGTTATTGCGGTTTACAGCATGAGACCACGAGGGATCGCCAATGTCATGAAACTCGCATACATTTCTTTGGCCGGGGACTTTTAGAGGCGTGAGGCATGGCAAAGGATATAACGACGTGTGCCGTACAGAGCCCTATAGCGACCTCAGACGAGGAGTTCAAGAGGATGCCTAACATCAGCCCTTCATCACAGGCAAACCCCAGAAGCAAACACACCTACCTGTGGGGTTGCCTTGCGAGAACACCCTTATAATGGGTAGGAGCGCAGTTGCTGTTGCACCTGGGGCCAGGCGGGCTGTTCGTTACTGAGCATTGCTAAGAACTGGCTAATGCAAGAGTGGGCCGCTGTTAAGGAACTTGATTTCAGTTACTATAATACGGAAACATTAGTTACTACATATACCCATTATGGTAACTTCATTTAAGTTCATTACCAGCAACCCAGAAGAAAAAAGGGCACCCTGAATCTGCAGCATTTGCGGAGAGGTTCAAGGCGAGCCGGGCAGAAGCTAGCCTGCCTGCTTAGCGCCTGCTTTCAGTCGCCATGTCTTGTTTCGCTGGATGCTTCGAAGGCGTCAAGAAACCCCAGGAGAAAAATCATGTGCTTAGGCCAGTTTTCGGGTGACACAGATTCAGGGTGTGTTGAAATTTTTTGGCGTCAAAGGAACTTGGCAATTGTACTCTAGCTCCTTGGCCCTTCGTTGCCTTGCCTTGCATTGCTGCTGCAGATACATACACCAGTTTCACATCTTCAAGACCCTTCTGATGTCTGTATTGGGGCCCGCTGGTTCTGGAACCGCTCTGCAGGCTCTGGGCATGTCAGACAGTGCCCACCCACCTGGGCAGGTTTGGAGGGCACGTGAAGTCCTCCTTAGAATACGCTTGATCTTTTGGGGTATACCGCTGGGCCCTTATCAGGTCATCCATTTAGAGGCCCGTAATCTGTGCTGGACTAGCAGGATTTGCCCTAGCATCTGCAAGGATCATGCGCCCTACCTCAAGTAGAAGCCAGGAAGTTGGAAGATCCCTGTGCCATGACCCTGAGCCCTCTACATAAAGGGCAGAAGTACGTCATTCCTCCTGTGGAATACCAATTTCCATGTTCAACGTTTTGGGCCTTCACTATATCCTGGTTCTGAAATCCTGTGTCATGCCCCCGCCTAGCAACTGTCCTTAGAGGGGTAGAAAAAAGGGGCAAGTAGAATCCTTCTAACTTTTGCGGTGCTGTGTCTAACTAGTTTCTTGTACGGTGGTCGCCTCACGCGCTAACGCTGGGGGCGGCCCAGAGATAAGGTCGCGCCTTCAACTTTTGCGGTAATTGTTAATGTGGTAGTTTCCCTAAATGTGGCCCCAATATAGACCCCCAAATACTATAATCCTTATTATAGGGACCCCAAAAGGATACCCCTAATTTTGGAAACCCCCATGTAAGGGAGACTGACCTAACTGAAGCCCATGTTGAACCATGGAGGCATGCTGCGTGCCATGCTCCGCCCAGGGTTTAGGGTTTAGGGGTTAGGGTTTAGGGTTTAGGGGTTAGGGTTTAGGGTTTAGGGTTTAGGGTGTTTCTGGCCCTGAAGACAAGAATAATACGGGGGTTTCCCAACAGTGGGAGTACCTTCTTGGGGGTCCCCATAGCAAGGATTTGTCGGGGGTCTACGCCTACGCTCTGTTTTCATTCTCATGGCATTACAAAGGTTTCTGGGGGTCTTGGCCTGGTTTGGTCGTGGAGAATCAGCAAAACGAACGTGAAATGGACACTGGGGTTATTTAGAGGTTTATAAGGATTGTGTTGTCGGGGCCTAGATGATTGCCAATACAACGGTCCTAGATTCCTGGTTAGAATCATGGTGTAGGGTAATTCAGATGGACCTCAAAGTGACATTGGCAAGTATTTAGGCCCTACGTAATTTACAGCTCCGAGGGCAACCTGTCCCACGGAGAGCTTTGCGGGTTTTTCCTAAAAACAGAGGTTCCATGAGAAGTTTTAGCAGCATTTGGTATGGATGCCTTCGACCAACTCCCATACAACCCACCTTTGGGTTCCTTCTTGATTTTTCGGGAAAACTACAAGTAGGGCTAATGGAGTACCAAGCTGAAGAATTTTACCTGTCGCGAGAAAATCCTGCAGGATTTGGGCAAAGTGAAGCTGCATTACTTCAACGTCTTCGCCAAGGGCCCTGCTATCGCGCCACTTAGTCTGCTATTTGTGTTATCCTCAAAATTATGGACCCCTTTTGGGTAAAAACGATATTGCGGCAACAAATGTTCGGGGATACCAAAATGTGACCTAATTTTGGGAATTACCCATATGTGGATTATCCACATAGGTTTTGCCTTGCATGCCCCCCAAAAGGTTTTTGTCCCTGTCATAGGGACTGCCAAGAAGGGACCTCTCATTCTTGCAAACCCTAACCCCAAAAACTTTATATATATATATACATATTTATATGTTAGTATATATATACATGTTAATATATATATATATGTGAATATATATATATATGTAGTTATTCATTTATTTATTCATCTATGTTTATCCTTACGTGCCCATGGTATGGTCCCCATCATCTGGGGCCCACCCGAAAAATCCCAAACCCCCAAATCACACAACCACCCAACCCGCATTCCCTGAAGTCTAGACCCCCAAACCCTCATTGCTGAGGTTAAGCCCCCCACCCACTAAGAGCTTGTACTATTATGCCACCAGGGCACAATGGTAGGTATAAGATTAAGATCTTGAAAAAGTTTCACAGTGGTACTCTACCACTACACCACTGTTACTGGGTAGGGGCATGGCCTAACCCATGCCGACTATAGCACTATAGCATTATTACTGGGTCCCTATAGAGCCCTATATGGCCCTATATAATCCTTATATAACCCTATGTGTATATATAACTATATACATATATACACATAACTTTGTACAACCCCATATTTCATTCTTATATCACCCTGTAGGACGCTCATTGAGTCATTATATAACGTTATATAATCCCTATATAACCCTTAACTCATATTCTGTGAAACCCAAAAAGCTTAAACCCCAACCCCCCAAACCATAAACCCTCAACCCCAAACCCTAAAATCTCCCACCCTGAACCCCAAACCTCCAACCCTGAACCTCGAACCCTAAAACCTCCAACCCTAAACCCCAAACCCTGAGCCTTCAACCCCCTAAACCCTAAACCCTAAACCCTAAACCCCAAACCCTAAATCCCTAAACCCCTAAACCCCAAACCCTAAATCCCTAAATCCCTAAACCCCTAAATCCCTAAACAGCTGTGGAGAGCGAGGTTGGCTCTCCACCATGGAGGTCTGGATTGGGAAGGCGTCTTCCCGCAGAACTGGAAGGAGGGTTCCTATGGGAGTTATATATAGGTCCTATAGGGGTTTAGGGTTTAGGGTTTAGGGGATTCAGGGTTTAGGGTATAGGGGATTAAGGGTGTAGGGGATTCAGATTTTAGGGTTTAGGGTTCCCAAAATTGAAATAATATTGGGGTTATATAGGGATAATGGAAAAGAAAATGGAAACTACTATATTGGGTTTAGGGCTTATGGATGTTGGGCTATGTGGTAATTTCCCAAAATTAGGGGTACCTACTATAATGGAAAATCAAATGGAAAAGAAAATGGAAAATGAAATGGAAACTGGGATTGTATAGGGGATTATAGGGATTCGGGTTTCCCAAAATTAGGGGTACCTTTTTGGGGGTCCCTATAATAAGGATTATCGTATTTTGGGGTCTATATTGGGTCCCCATATTTAGGTAATCTGCCATATAGGTCATATAGGGGTTTAGGGTTTAGGGTTCAGGGGGGGGTCATATAGGGGTATCTAAGGATATCCATGGATTATATAGGGCTTATGTAAGGGGCATACTTACAGGTTTAAAAATTGGGGGGTTCGTTGTCAGGGTTTTTGCACAGGTGCATATTAGAGTTTCGAGGGGCTTCAGGGCTCAAGCGTCTAGGGCCGAGGGGTTGTCGGGTTTTCAGTCAGTGCAATGGGCATGGGTTTATGGTGTAAGGTTTGGTGGCACGGGTTCAGTTGAAACGGGTGCAATGCAATGATTTTGGGCTGCGGTCGTGTGGGGGCCTAGGTGGGCTCTTCCCGGACGTTTTTAGAGAAATAATCGGTACCCCTTCTGCCCGTATAACATGTAAGCTGTTCTTGTAGATGGCTGTCCCGGCTCTTTGCAGAACCCCTGCCAAGATCACCCTGGGCAATCCGGAGAGTTTGCATGGTCATCAGAAACCAGATCATTGACTCAGATATTGAAGGTCATGGCATTGGCTTTGCTGGTAGTAACAACGTATCCCAAGTAGCACCGGCAGCTGGAAGAGCACTGGTGGTTACCTTCCTTCGTGGCCTTTAACAAAAGTTGCAGTTCACAACGGATCCCCTCAAATCTCCTAAACTCGAAAGCCAACTTGGAGCAACCAGGAGCTGAAGCCAAGCACGCCCTTTGGTGAACTGCCGATTCTAGAGGTCCCAGGTGGGAGAGCAGCTTTGTTTCAGGATGCCCTTCTCCAAGCTAACACGGGCCTCATACGGTCCTCTTTGCACAGGACAGTGGTTCATGCAGATATTTCCCTGACATGAGCTGGCCTAAACGGGCTTGCATCACATAGGCACCGTGTGGGGCTCCACGTCTGCTTGGCGCAGGGGAAGGGCTTTGTCGTTGTTTCTGGAATGTCAGGTTGAGGGTTTCAGGCTTGGGGCTTCGGAAGTCCCAAACTAGACCAGATACTGAAGATGCGGCTTATTGTTGGGCAACGTTTGATGGTCGCGAGCCTGAAAGCAATAATGTAAACATCAAGATCACGACGCCGCAACGCTCTATCATGCCAAGCCCTGAACTCAATGCGATACCCTCAACCCAGTCTTCTGTTGTATAAGTTATAAATGGGTCCTCCAAAGTGCCAGTACCTTAAACCTAAACCGTAGTGTAGAAGCCTAAATAATTGCCAAAGTCATTATAGTACAGGGTACCTCAAATAGACCTCAAAATGATACATGGTTTTGTGTGGGCATCTAAATCAAACCTTGAGGCCCGAAGCCCCGAGCCCAAATAGCCCTGCCGAGGGTTGAAACCCTAAATCCTAAACCTTGGGCCTTGCATGCGTCCAGCCCGGCAGGAGGAAACAGCTCTTATATTAGCATATTTCATGATCGGAACACTAGCAGTACAGTAGTAACAGAATTATTGCATGTGACTTCTAGTACTAGCTAGTAGTACCGTGGATACTAAAAATCCTGCATGACCCTAGGTAGAACAAAGCTTGGGAATTATGGTACTACAGTATACTAAGGTCATACAGGATTTGTAGTATCAGCAGTGGTAATCGTAATACTCACAAGTACTGGTCTAATAGTCTTATTGTAGCAAAACCATAAATCTTCATGATAGCCGCACGGAGGAAATCCTGCATCACTTCAGATACTGCGAATATCAGGGTGTAAGGTACAGGAGAGTGTAATTACTAGGGGAGTATAAGGTATATTAGATGGTAACAGCAGGGCATAAGGTATTTAAGGTGGTGTAAGGTCTCCCACACCCATAGTACCACTGATGAGAATAAGAGTAGAGATACTAGTAATCATAAGAATAGCAGCAGTAGCAAGAGTACTAAGTACAATAGTCATAAGAAACCAATAAGAATGATAATGATTACAATAACCATAAGGATCCTAAGGTGTACACCCCCTTTAGTACATAGACTGTGGAATTGACCTTTATAATGATCAGATCTCCATATCCCCCCCCCATATTCAAGGAGCTCAAGGGGGACTATAATGGTAACCCTAAACCCTGAATCCCCTAA
>CAJNIZ010005578.1:0-15436 GCA_905231905.1 Symbiodinium pilosum | reverse complement strand
TAGGGTTTAGGGGTTAGGTTTAGGATGTGGGGTCGGGTCCCTAAACCCTCAGCCTTTGCTGTTTCAGGATGTAGGGTCTAGGATTATATTCGTTGTTGATGGAATGTACTAGGAATGCTGTAGCACCAAGGCATGATTATCCGGTCTAGGGTTTAGGGCTGCTTTATAGACAACACTCCTGTTTGCTAATATCCTTACACCTACGACCATATACCTTCGGCACTGCCCCCCACCCAGCAACATCTGGATAATGTTTATAAGATTGTTATATGTAGCCCTTAATGGCACTAGACCCTGAACCTTAAACCCTAAACCCTAGACGCTATGTTACTCAGTGGGGGGCCGTCTTCAACGTGTACCTGGTCGGGTCTGCACATATGATTCGCTGTCAGACCTCAAACCCCTGCACCCTAAATCCTTAACCCCTACACACTAATCCCTAAACCCAAACCCCAAACCCCAAACCCTGACCTTAGGCTGCCCAGTGCGCAAGGTCTGTACTAGGAGACGGGAGCTTGCACGGTTCGTTCATGGTGTGCCGGGGGCATGTAGCCTAAACCCCAACAGTATGTAGAATAGCAACATTTTTGGCTATATTTAGGTCCTGCCCCCTGCACCTGCACTCGGCTCACTGCAAAGGACTAAGGATTGGTCAATCCAGTCCCTTGTCTTAGGGGTACAAGCCTAAAACCCTAGATTTCTGTCCTCAACATCGCCTATCTTTCCGAGGACAGTGAGCCACGTTCCTCCTGACTCAGGAGTCCCCCTGATGAAGGCATGCATACTTATATTATGGCAAGTCTAAAGATCAGGGTTTAGGGTTTAGGGTTTACAGGGGGACAGCAATAAGTCCCCGCAACCGTGATTTTTTCCAGGAGATCAAGAACAGGAAGCTGCATGGATGCCAGGAAAATAGCCTGGCAGGTCTCTGCTGTTATGATGTATCCCAAAGAGTCCATGTACCCAATAATTAGGTACTTGGGATGTGGGTAATAGTACTTATAGTATAGGTTTTGGGTAAGTATATGAGTATTGGGTACTTGGACCCTTAGGGTATGCGTTTGCAGTAGCCTTGGTCTAACGAAATTTCAGCAGGGGTAGTTTCCCCCCTCTACACTGACATCGCCCTTATATACCTGCTTGGCCCCTCCTATTTCAGCCTTAGTGAAACCTTATGCAAGGGTACCCGAGTGGCAACTCCCCACCTGAAGATTTCCTTAACTTGGGTGTTGCCAGGATCTTGCCATCAGCTACTATGCGATTATGGTAGCGTCTCCATGAAATTCCCCCTAAACCCTAAACCTTCCAAACCCTAATCCTTGGAGGAGATATTTTTCAGATGATCTAAGAATCCCTTTATACTCCCCCACACCTTTCTGGACCCCTAAACGTGTGGTATTGTTCTACTGGAGTCGTTCTTATCATTGTTCTCCACCCGAAGCCCTACAACTCCACCAAAACCCTAAACCCTAAACGGGTTTAAGATGTCCATGGTTTCATCCTACTGTCGTCAGCCCCAAAGTGTCCCTGCAGTCGCGTGGTGCATTCTTAGACGCCAGCTGCAACATGGGTTTAGGGTAAGGGACACTAAACCCCTAAACCCTAAACCGGGTTTACGGATCCAGGTTGAGGGTTTAGGGTTGAGGGTGGGAGCAATGGATAGTCAAAAATCCATGGAAACTGGCTTCATCCAGGGGTTTCTGAGGATTTTAGGTCTTCGGGTTTAGGTTCTAAGGTTTAGGTGTGAAAAATGGAAAGGGGTTTGAGGGGCGGGGCAGCCAGACAAAGAGCAAGAAGATATTTGAACAACGTGATGACCATGCATCGTCCTACTGCCACTGAGCATTACGAGTCATCATATGAGCTACTGTCAATATTAGCCTTACCAAGGGACCATTCAGGGTGTACATAGAGGTCCCTGCGGTCGTATCACGAGTCTAGTTCAGCCCTGGCTGCTTGACGCTTGGCATAAGCCACCCAATCCGCAGCAAAACATCTTTTTTTTTGGAAGGGCTGCAGGGCAGATACGGTAACTCCTGTACCCCTAAATCCTACCCTAAACCCTAAACCCTTCGAGGTGTCTGGGGCGCACTTCACAGGGCTTGTCGTTGCTCCCTGGCTGAGGGCTTTGTAGCGTTGAGGGTCCAAGTACCCAACACGGTTTAGGTTTTAGGGTGGTTTGGGGTTTAAGGTTCAGGGTTTCGGAATTGCTTTCGCTGTGGTGCCGTGCGAATCTTGGACGTGGATTGCGAACCCTCTCGTGGTTTTCGGTCGGTACAATCGCTGGCGCGTGGAGCGTTGGGAGAATTTGCAAAAGTGATGACCCCGGGTTTTCGGTTGCTGATGGCGCTGGCGCGTGGAGCGTCCGACAAATTCTGCTCGCAATCGACGACCCTCTCGTGCTTTTCGGTCGCTGACGGCGCTGGCGCGTGGAGCGTCCGACAAATTCTGTTCGCAATCGACGACCCTCTGGTGGTTTTCGGTCGCTGACGGCGCTGGCGCGTCGAGCGTCCCTCGAATTCTGTTGGCAATCGACGACCCTCTCGTGGTTTGCGGCGTCTGACGGCGCTGGCGCGTGGCGCGTGGAGCGTCCTCGGAATTCTGTTCGTGATCGGCGCTGGCGCGTGGAGCCTCCTTGGAATTCTGCGCGAAAGTGATCACCCTCTCGTGGTCTGCGGCGTCTTACGGCGCTGGCGCGTGGAGCGTTCTTCGAATTTCTGCTCGCCGGCGGGAATTTCGTTAAATTGTAGTACAAGTTTAATACTGGAATTGACGTCTCCGTGAGCCGGCCGGAATTTCGTTAACTCGTAGTACAAATTTATTACTGGAATCGACTTTTCCGTGAGCCGGCTGGATTTTCGTCAAATTGTAGTACAAATTTAATACTGGATTTTGACGTTTCGGTGCCCCAGCGGGAATTTCGATAAATCGTAGTACAAGTTTATTACTGGAATCGAGGTTTCCCTGAGCGGGCCGCAAATACCATGGTACTGGAATTCAGCGGTTGCGAAACCACCGCAAGTACCGTGGTACTGGAATTCGGGGGTTGTAAAACCACCGCAAACGTTGCGAAACCACCGCAAATACCGTGGTACTGGAATTCGGCTGGCCTTTGCTGCTGACGGCCATGGACGCTTCCGTGGATGCGGCACCGCTCCAGCGATGGATCCGACAAACGCAACGTGAACTGCGCCAGCTGCACGAGGAGATTCGTCGAATGGATACCGCAAGCAAGACTCGGCCATTCTTCTTCGAGAGCAACAAGCCGAGATCTCCGACATGAAAAATCAACTCCGGGAGATGCGAGAGTGTTGGCGGGAGATGGCCGCGAAGCAAGAAAATTTGGAGGCACAACTGATGCGATTGAAAGACTTCCTCCAGTTATTTTTGCAGGAGTACAATGTCTCACGTGCATCGTCACGGGACATATTGGCCATTGGTTTCACTCCGTAGTTGTGGCGACGCCTGGGAGGTTGGCAGCAGAGCAGCAAAACCTTTCTCGTCCAGTTGCGCGGACGTGTCGGTTGCAGCAAGGTTTCTATTGCTGATAATTCTTATCATTGGCATAACTTAGTTGCACCACCGTAAACCTTAAATGCTACAACTACAACCATCACAGCACCTGCGCGCGCGCCCGCGCATCAACGCCACTCACATACACCACACAACCTACACCGCGCACGCGCACCACAGCAACTCCACCGCACCACGACCGCGGCGCTTAGAACATTACCAGATACGCGTCCCTTGCTAACATGGAATTGAATGCTTTCAGGATAATCGGGGTCTAGTTTTATTTGACAGGAGCATGGGCAAGATGGAAAAAATAGAACTTGAAGATATCAGCTGATGGATGCCTATGCGTTCCCAAAGTCGCCCCATGAGTCCCTCATAATCTCCATATCTCTCCAAGGCCCCCTCCCAAACGTTAATCATCTCTGTACAACAATGATGTAGCAGTAGTTGGATCAAGGGTGCTGTAGTCCCCCCCAACAGAAAGACCGCAGCCCCTAATACTAAATAGTCCATTGATCGTAGTTTGTAGCATATTTTGAACATGTATCCTATTAGCGTCTGGGACGTGGTTTTATGACGGAGCCAGAGAGTTCCGTTGACTAAGCAAAGCAGGGTTCTTGTCACTAGGCGTGCGCATGCAGGCTTTTGGCGGTTGTTTCAAGGTTCGCTGGTAGCTATACTTGTTAGGGTAACAGGTCGGAACATTGAACTTCTGACTTAACTTGGGATATTCACTCCTGTCCCCACTTATGTTTGGACATGCATCTGCGATTAGCACCGTGTGTCTTGGGTGTATTGTCAGGATGGGGGGGTCCAGATTGGGGCCAGCTGTGCGGTGAAGTATTCGTAACCACACCAGAACATCTACGTAGTCTACATACGGCGAACCCCAAGCCATACCCCAAAACCTCCACCCTACGCATCACACCTCTCAAGCCTCAACCCTAGCCCGGCTACCTGCATGATCAGGAATGCTTTCCCGTCATGACCCTTGAATAGTTCCAGTTCTAGTATAGTTGGCCCTACCACCCTATTATAAGTATCTAGAGCCGGCAGCGTGTAAACCCTAAACCTTAAAACCTGATATCCTAAATGCTAAACCTGAAACCCCAAAACCCAAAACCCTAAACCCGGAAACCCTACACCCCAGAACACCCCGAACATGCAAAGGATCTCTGGGAAGAGCGGCGATTGCTGGCAGTCGACGTAGCTCGGACAATGCAACTAAAAGGTCGCTTTGGGTTTAGGGTTTTAGGGTTTAGGGTTTCAGAGTTTAGGGGTTTTGGGGGTTTAGGGTTTATATAGGGTTGGGGTTTTAGGGTTTGAGGGTTTGAGGGTTTAGGGTGTCTCATGGAGGGAGTCCGCTGGTGCGGAAGGCACTCAGGCACGCGCCCCGAACTGTATGAGCCCACTCTGCAGCTCCACCCTCGCCTGCATCTTTTACGGGCTCAGGGCTCTCTCGAACTCTGATCGCGTTCCTGTCTTCTTATTTGTTTTTTGCACCTGCCAAAACCAGGCGGGTGCAAGGTTGGGGCTGGGTCTGGCTCGAGGCTTCTTGTGTTTTCGGATTGAGCCTTGCCTGGAGGCCTTCAAGCCTTGAACCAGTTGGGCCCGTCCAGACCAGACCGGTGCAAGGTTTGGGTTTGGATCTGGCTCGAGGTTTTTAGTTTTCTTCAGATGGAGCTTTGGCTGGAAACCTCCAATCGGTGCAAGGTTTGGGCTGGGCCTTGCTCGAGGCTTCGTGTTTTCTTTGACATGGTGGATTGGTTGAAGGCTGTTAAGCCTTGAACCACTTCGACCAGGCAGGTGCAAGGTTTAGGTCTGGGCTGGCTCGAGGCCTCTAGTTTTCAGATGGAACCTTGGCTGGAATCTGAACGAGCGCACGCGTCTACACCAGGGTGCCAAGTTTGGGCTGGGTCTGGCTCGAGGTTTCGTGTTTTCTTTTGAATGGGAGCCTTGGCTGGAAGCCGTCAAGCCTTGACCCACTTGGACCAGGCGTGCAAGGTTGGGTCTGGGTCTGGCTCGAGGCTTCTCGTTTTCAGATGGAAGCTTGGTTGGATGCAGCTGTCTACACCAGGCAGGTGGGCCTGAAAAGCCCGCCTGAAAAACTCAAAGAGGGACTTCAATGCGGAGGAAAATCAGGGATCGGTATTCTAAGGGCAATCTGATGGGTGACTCGCCAGCGACCTGCCGGGTCTACCGCGCAGCCCACAGCCGCGGGAGTTTTGCGAGCCTGCCGGCTTCGGTGCGCTCGCCCTGCTTGATGGGCCCGGGCTCACTCAGTTTTAGGGTTTAGGGTTCTGGGTTTTAGGCTTTAGGGTTTTGGAGCGTGTTGGGTTTCGTTTTTACCTGAAGTCCGCTGGAAGTAGCAATAATCATGCCTTCCACAGCGACTCAGGAACAAAGTGGCGCCATGGGCTGAATCCTAGCGAATGTAGGGGCCTTTGGAATCACTCATCTTTTTTCGCAACATTACTTATCTAAGCAGAGTGGAATGTACTTAAACGTATTATCCCAAGTATGTAAGCCCTCACAAGTAATAGTGGAATGTGTTCCAAAACCTTATTGTAGCTATCTATGCCCCTATCAGTCGTTGACACTTTCCGAGGCTTGTTGGCAGTCGTCTCCCAGGGTCAAATTTCTATGAGTGTATTAGGCCTGAGCCGTGTCGGATGTGCTTATCTTCAGTTTTCAGTTCTGCAGCCGTGACTCCAGTGATGCAGCAGTGCTGGCAAAAGCACGGTCTCCAGGATGACTTAGTGTACCACCCACCTCCAGTTGGCAAATTGAGGATGCTGCAGAAGTGCTTGCGCCCCAAGCCATCAACACTGCATCAACAAGAAATGGTGACCATAATGGGGGTCTGCGGCTTGAGCCTGAGAATTCCCATGCTGAACCATACTTGCAATGCGGCAGTATTGCCGGGGGCTGCGGCGGTGGCCTGCGAACTCCCGTGCTTACTTGTCACATTGCCAGGCAGTATTGGGGTGCTTCGGATCTAGCCTGCGAACTCCCATGCTGGCCTGTGCCAACCGTGACGCAGTCTAGGGGGGTTGTGGCTGTGACCTGCGGACTCCAATGCCGACCCAAATTCAAAATTCCAAGCTTGCCACCGGTGCAACGGCGGAACCCTGCCCAGCCCGAAGTGTGCCTTGCATTTGTGCCGGATAGCACTATAGCGTCCCCTGATGTCCCTTTCTTTCCCTCTTACACCAACCTCCAGTGACGAGCAGTGCTGAGTAAGACCAGTTGTGTAGAATGGCTTGCGGTGTAAGGTTTATTGGGCTGGTTGCCTTTAAGGAACTTAGATAAGTAACCATAATTTGGGTATATGGTAAATAGTCGCGTTTCCTTACAATAACAACTTAGTTTGAGTTTGAGTTCCTTAACAGCAACCAAGCTTAGGTCTTAGGGATTAGAGCTGGTGCCGAAGAAACAAGACAACCCCATTGAAACCCTAAACCTAAAACCGCTTGTTTTGTTCAGTTCAAGCCCAAGCTATCAAAGCGCGTCGGTCCCTGAACTTAAGCTGCGAGATGCCAACCCTAGAAGTCGATGGTCTGGAACCCCATGTGAAATGGTCAAAAAGGCCAGTACCCCCCATACTTTGGGGGTTTAGGTGATTGGTTCAGGGCTTGTGGAGGAGCATGAAGGCATGTGAACCACAAAATCCGAGGGTTTAGGGTTTGCAGGGTTTAGGGGTGTTAGGGTTTAAGGTTTTTGGGCTCACGGCTTTTCAAGGATCAGGTGCCGAACCCAGAATTTCTTGCGACTAAGGTTTTACCGCTTAGGGTTGAACTTCCTAATGATGCTTGCCTTCAACCCCACATTTATGTTTTCAGCTTAGTATCCCTAATTCCTTCATGATTGGCCGAAACCCAACAAACCGTTAGGTACATGGGGTTACATACAAGCCTTGTGAACCCGTTGATTAGCCTTAAGTTTTTAATCCTAAGCCATACGCCCTAAGCCTTTAACCCTTGTCCTTCACGTTCGACAGGAGGTGGGCCACGCCGTGCATGATCTCCGAGGCGCGACGTAAAAGGGGGTTGCCTTTAGCCTGGCCTACCAGAACCGTGGGTGGAGTATCTCCAAGGTGCTGTAAAGATCATATTTGGGCTATATAGGGTTGTCGGGTGTGGGACTTTTGTTCGTTCGCCTTTGGGTTGTGGGTTTACCTAGGTTCGCCATTTAGGACGTATGGTTGTTATTTATAGGGTCGAGGATCCGTGTAGTTTGATGGATCATTGTATATTTAGCGTTTTGAGCGTTGGAGTGGCTTGTTTCCAATACCTTCGGATTGCGATGAGTCATGATCTTGTGTCAAGTTTTTCCCTATTAAAGAACCCGTAACAGTGGACATAGGGGCCCCTCTTGTAGTTTAGTATCGTCTGTAATATAGTCCCTGATAAAGAACCCATGTCCATTAGACTATGTCGGAAATATTGACTGTAGCTCAGTTCAACGTTCACTGTAGCTCAGTTGCTGAATCCGTAGTAAACTTGTCAGTCGGGGCTAGGGGTCCTTTAATTTTGGTCGTCTTGGCCTACCGCTTGGGGTTTAGAGTTTAGCTTAGGGCCACACCTTAACAAGCTAGAGCCTAAACCGTGTTGGATAGCTTTCGTTGATTCAAACGCAGAAGCCCGGCTTTCTCTATTTCACGATTGTCTGGCCTAATGTTGAGGAACCTAGAGTAAGATACCATACTGGATGTAATTAGTAAATCGTATAGGTTTCGTTAACGTGGTAGCTTAATTCAAGTTCCGTAAGAGCTACCCCACAGTTTTTAGTTTTGAATTGAGGCCCCAGACCTTAAACCCCAAACCGGAGACCTTAAACCTGGAAACCTTAAACCTTAGTTGGCAAAGCCTAAGCCCCTGAGCCAGCATGGGAGTGCAGAAGAGGGCCCTACCAACGCTACTGTTCATTGTTTTTTCGAGAGAGATGTCAGTGTGACTTTTCGGGGGAAATCGTAAGACCTAAGCCCCAAAACCTTATTAAAGTTACTCCGAGGGTCAGGGGGACTTAGTAAGTAGGTCAATAACCCCTAAAAGCAATATAAGAACCCCAGTGATCCCCATTATGAACCTACTTACGAAGTCCCCTGACCCTCCAAGTAGGGTTTCCGGTTTCCTAAACCCTAAACCCTGGGTTTAGGGACCTTCCAGCCTGGCCAAATTCTAGGGCGAGGGAGCACTTTCACTTCGTCAGTCGAAAGCTCGGTTCTCTCGTTGCCAGCTGGATAGTGTTCTCTTTGTGCGGTTACTGTAGTCCCCACACTGGAGTGCGATGATGTTGCCCATGTGATTGTAGTTTTGTAAGAAGGGTATAACCATGACGGCGAGTTTGGGTTATAGTTCCCCACCCTCAGACACACTGCGGTGTCCGGACCTAATCCTCTTAAAAAGGGGGGGGGGCTGCTCGAGATCCTAATCCCCAAGCCCTTGAAGATGCAGGGTTTGGGGCATTTTTCGTTTCCAGGCAGAAAGCTAGCAGTGTTCCGTCCCTTGCCGCAGGGGAGGCAGTTTGTTTTTTTTCCGCCCCTTGACTAACCGAAGCCAACGTTACTGTTGTTCAACCTTTTTAGTGTAACCTTTGTGCGTGTTTTCAGGATTTGGGGGAGTTACCATGAATAGGGGACCCCCTGATACACCCCAATATTGGCCCTTATCCCCTAAACCTTTTTCCTAGTCACACCCAAGCTTGGATCCCCCTTCGAAACTTTCATGTGATGTGATTCTGCAGAGCTACGGGGTTATTGTGCATTATTGTGCATTTTGTTTATGATTAGTTTACTGTTACCCTAGGGTTTTGGCCTTAAACCCTAAGCCCTAAACCTTAAGCCCCAAACCCTAAAACCTAAACCCTTAATTGAGGAATACACCTTGAATTACAGTAGGGCTTTCTAGGACTACTTTTGCAACAAGGGGACCTTCAAGACTTGAAGTGCCACCTGGAACGTTTAGGGCTTAGAGGTTTACTGCTTTGGGATTTAGGGTTTAGGGTTTACGGTTTATGGTTTAGGGGTTCAGGGTTTAGGGTTACGGTGTAGGGGTCCAGGGCGTACCTGGTTAGGGATTTAGGGTGTAGGGGTTAAGGGCTTAGGCATTTATGGCTTAGGGGCTTAGAGCTTAATGTTTCAGGGATGAATACCGTGAAGCTGTAGAGAGGTGAAGGATGATCTGTATCTTGCCACTGCCACAGAACTACAGGGGTTTAACGGATGAAGAAGATCATTCCAGCTATAGTCAAAACTCCTAAAGGGGGTTTAGGGTTTAGGGGTAACAGGGAAGTATTATGGTGTTTATTAAGGGGGGGGGGGGGTGTACTGGGAGTTTATATAGACTGTGGCTCGCTTTGAGGTTTATTTCAAGGGTTCTCAAGAAATCTAGGACCGCTGTATGGAGAATTAGCCACATGAACCTCTATGTAAACAGGGTTTAGGGTTTAGGGTATTTCGTGTTCCATTTTCTTCTAGATGGAATTCTCCATTGCTGGCATAAGGTTGGTAACTTTTTTCGGCTTTGACCCAAGACCTTAAACCCTAAAGTTTAGGCTTGCGCGCTACCTTTTTTCGTGATAAAGCAGTGCTGCGGATTCCCTGAACTTCGGGTTAGGGTTTAGGCCTTTGATTCTGGGGTGCAAATGCCCTAAACCCTAAACCGAACCTCAAACCTGAGTCCTGTTTGTACCGTCAACCAGGCGTGCTTCCGTAACATTTATGGATTCCCCTACTACCCCCCTCCCCGCCCTAGTCAAGGATAATTGCCTAGGGGGTGGATAGTACCAAGCGGGGGTGCGGGTGGGTAGTAGGGGAATCATGAAACATGGTCTCAGGGTGCGCCTGGAGTAAACCCGCAATTTTGAAGAATCAAGTTGCCTTTTGGTGTACTAGGTCTAGCACGGCACCTGGGATAATTCGGCTAGCACATTTGGGTGCCTAATTTCTACCCGCCACGTTGCAGTAGGACACCTTGCGATGAAACATCATGTTGAAGTTATCTCTAGACTCCAGACCCACTCTATCTCTGCCCGGTCCCGAAACCTTACTTCCTCGATCCCAACCGATGCATTAAAATCCCGATCATCCCAACCCCTCGACCCTAAAATAGTACCCCACTCCCTGAACTCTGAATCTTGCCCTACGGGTAAGTGGGTTTCAGGGCCCAAGCACCGTTAATAAAATAGCATTTCGGCCCTAAAGCCCTAGTATTTGGGTCCTTGGACCCTTAGGGTTGATCTAATGGTGATCCCAGCGGGACACAAAACAGCTCTAAACGAGTAAACAGCCAACTGTAGGAGGGGAAGTAAAGCAACTGCTGAGCACCTTTCAAGGGGTTGCAGAGAGGGAGGGAGAGGCGTGTGGGCTTGGGGGTCTCCCCCAGGAGGGCTGTAGGGCCCTCTGCAGCCTGTGGAAACAGAAGAGAGAGAGAGAGAGAGAGGGAGAGAGAGGGAGGGAAAGACAGAGAGCGAGTTTGCGTGAGCTTTGGCAAAAGAATGCAAGCAGCCAGGGGCGGCAGGAAGTTCACAGCCTGAACACTTATAGTCCCGCTTAAGTAGACACAATATGGATTTGCGCCTTGGGTAAATCAAAATAAGACACCCATATACCCTACATTCTATCTACTTGAGGGGGACTATATAGCCCCTAAAGGAAGTGTAGAGAGCTCAGGTTGGAGATTGCCTATAAAGTTCAGACCCGAGAGAAACTTATTGGCGGTTTGCTGAGAATAAGGGAGTACACACATATATGCCCTAAAACCTAAACCCTAAACCCTAAACCTAGATCCGTATATCATCCCAGCTTTTATTTCATATTCCACGTTCTATTCACCCTGGAAGCTCAAAAAACCTCAACCCTAAACCACACCCAGAACATATCGCGCTACGAACACCTATCTTTCCTCCATTGCCATTGCCATAAACCCTAAAACCCTAACCCCTAAACCCCAAACCCCTAAGCCCTGGACCCTAAAACCCTAACCCCTAAACGCCTAAACCCCTAAGACCCTGAACCCCTAAACCCCTAAAACTCTGAACCCCTAAACCCCTAAAACCCTAAACCCTAAACCCCTAAACCCCCATCCGATAGAGAGCAGAGGTGCTTTGGGGTCAGCTGGGCCTTGCAGGAGACCAAGACGGTGCACTTTTTTTGGGCGGTTTAGGGTTTAGGGTTTAGGGTTTCGCTTTAGGGTTTAGGACCCCGGGGTTTGATTGGGGTTCAGGGTTTAGGGGTTCAGGGGTTTAGGGGGTTTAGGGTTGAGGGGTTGCTTCAGGGTTCTAGGCTTCAGAGTGTAGGGTTTAGAGTTAGTAGGGGCTCTTGCACCTAGGGCTTCCGGGGGTTGTGGGGGGAACAGTTTGTAATTTCTGCTGATTACTACGCCTCAGCAAACAGCAACCATTAAGTCTAGGGAGTGTTCAGGGCTCAGCCTTGTTCCCCCACCCCCTACACACCGCTACCTTTGTCCCTAAACCCTATAAACCTCTGAACCCAAACCCTGGACCCAAAACCCCAAAACCCTCACTTGATACCTTAACCCTCAACCCTAAATCCTAAACCCCAAACCCTAAATCCTAAACCCTGAACCCCCGCACCCTGGTATAGGTGCCCTGGCCTCGGCTCGCCTCTCCGCCCCCTATTCGGCATCTCTTGCGGGGCCGCAGAGGCCGGAAAAGGGAATAGCAGGGTCCAAACACCACCAAAACCCTATTATTTGGGTCCTTGGACCCTTAGGGTACCCTAATCGATTGCCTTGTTCAGGGGTATTGGGCCCTCCTAAACTCTAAACCTATCCTTAAAGCTTGCAGTTTCCTTCGGGCAGTCCCATTTTTATCGCCTCCCCCTAATATTAACCGCCCCCACCCCCCTAATGTTACATACTCCCAATATATTAGTATAATATACCACAATGAGGAATATTTGATATTGGGGGGGGGGGGTGGGGGGTTTAATAAAGTTGAATATTAGGGGGAGCGACTTAAACTGCTTCAGGGGAACTTCCACACTCCCCTTGAAGCCCTGAACCCTAAACCCAGATTTTGTTTCCTAGCACCTTCGTGTGCCTGCTGCGAGAAAATCCCTTGCGTGATGATGACTGCCGGAGGGTCGCGATAATGGAAAATACAATGGAAACTACTATAGTACATTGGGGTTATATTAGGATTTTATGAGAGTCCCTCTCAAGGATTCAAACGAGATTCTCATCCAAGGGCTTTGGCCTTCGCTGGGTTGTTCTCGTGAGGTTCTGGGCATTGCAGGACTCTTAGCATGCGAGTCACTGTAGAGTTGTCGCAATTGGAAGTACTTTTTTTTTGATGTTCCTTTAGCACGACCCTACTACTGGTGTCGTCATACATCTGAAGACAGTGGTCCTGCATCTCGTATCCTCAGGTGTCTAGGGTCTATCACAACAGGGCTAGCGTTATTCCTGGAAAGCAGTTTTAATCATTGTGGACCATAATCGCTACATGGTCTTATATCAGCTATAAGAACTAGATTTTCCAGGCCCCTAAATGCATGCCAGAGGAGCCAGGGGAGTGAGGAAGGCACTAGCAATTGTGTTCGATTTGGGTTTAGCAGTTTCTTATCATCAGCCGCTTCAGGGGTAGTAGTAGGGGTACGTCCAGCCATACGGAAGGTTTAGGGTTCAGGAAGTAAGTACCATTGTGTAAGAACCCCTCCCTTTGGTTCCATGATTTTGAGACCTTTCGCAGAAGGCTATCTCCTCTCTTCCACACTCTAGGAAGGTATGTGTCAGGCTGAGGGCTTCGGGTTTATGACCGCAAAAAGGTTAGAAGCACGCTTCTAGCAATCCCTCCCATATGCAACTTTGGTACCCTCAACAGTCTTCCCTTTAAAGATGACCCCCCTAAACCCTAAAACCTAACCCTAAACCCTAAACCCTAAACCCTAAACCCTAAACCCCAATCCCTAACACAGTGAACAGCATCCTTCGCGGGGGTTCTTCACTGAATCCTATCACATGCAGGGTGGCCGACGATAACCCGCTATCTCCACGGTCCTGCTTTGTTGGACATATCCCGTTCCCTGCAGTGCAGAGGGAACCCTACCTGGACCCCAAAAGTATGTAGAATAATTGCCTTTTGGGCTATATTTTGGTGTATTGGGCTATTATTCTACCTACTTTTGGGGTCTAGGTAAGCCCTAAACCCTAGGGTTTGGGGTCTAGGGACTCTAAGTTATCTTGTGTTTTGTGCGCGTGTCTGGGAGGCTGCTTTTCGTGACGGACGCTGGCAATGGAAAGGCGCGTTTGAGGGTTTAGGCTTGGGAGTCTAGACTTGCGGGTGTAGAGAGTATTTTTAGCAAGGGAACTGGGGGTGGTCCTTGAAACGAGTAAGATTGTATCCTTCTCTTGGGAATGTTAGAAGGAGAATCTGACTTTAACTACGTGCATCGGCCATCGAAAAACACGATTGAGGACAACCCTGAACCCAAACCCCCCAAAACCCTAAACCCCAAACCCTAAACCCTAACTCTGGAAATGGGAAATTCTAAAGGTCGAGTGGGGTCCTTGTCATTCCCCTCCCTACCTGAACCCCAAAAGTATGTAGAATTATGCCCTTTTGGACTATATTCAGGTGTTTTGGGTATAGGGCTTAAGGTGTAGGATTATATTACTTTGTTTCGGGGTTCAGGTAATAGTAAACATCGCCACCTTCCTCAATAGTGAACATTCCCGATAGCTTATGTTGGTATGATACTGGGAAAGTCTTTTAGGGCGTGTGTGCAGAGGGGGGGGAGAACGAACTACAGAAATTGAGGTTGGAGGTTTGCGATTCACAGGGCTGAAGACTGTTGGGTCATGATTCTGTTCCTGGCTCTGGCATAACTGGGCAGTGAGGACCCAAACCCTCGACCCTAAAACCTGAACCCTTAACCTTAAACCCCCAAACCCTGAATCCTGAACCCGAAACTTCAAACCCTAAACACTGAGCCCTCAACCCTTAGCTCCAAAGCCTAAACCCTAAGTACTAAGCCCCAAACCCTAAACCTTAGACCTTTCGCCGCAAAAACGAGGACCTCGGGTTGCCATTCATTGATTAAGGTCTAGGGTTTAAGGTTTGAGCAGGGCTTAGGGTTGAAAATTCAGGGCTTAGAGTCAAACCCCTAGACCCCAAAACTCTAAACCCCTAAGCCCCTAAATCCCTTAACCCTAAACCCCTAAACCCTAAATCCCTAAATCCCTAAACCCTAAGCCCTGAATCCTATAAAGCCTAAACGGGATCCTGGACGAGTCCCCACCCCCATTCTGGGTTGCTGTAAGGGATCTTAAATGAAGCTACTGTAGGGGTATAAACGAGGGTTTACGGGTTTAGGGTTTCAGGGTTTAGGGTTGCGGGTTAAGGGTCTAAGGTTTAGGGCTATAGTTTCCCCCCTTCAATGGAGAATCAACTGGAAAAGAGCATGGAAAATGCCCGGAAACGGGGGCAACATAGGGATTTAAGGAACTTAACCCAAGTTAGTATATTGGGGAAAGCATGGCATATTATTTACTATATACACCCATGATGGTAAATTGGTTTAGGTTCCTTAACAGCAACCCAGCATTTGCCGCCTCCACCGGCTAGCTGGTTTCGAGAAATGGCCTCCAACAAGAAGGCCTTTGTCGCCAATTGCTTGAGGACCTAAGCCCCAATATATATACATATATATGATAGAGAGCCTTTTAGGGTCTATTTGGACGCTCAATTAAAATATTAATTGAATTTCCATTCATTACGAAATATTTTAAATTAAAGGAATTAATTAAATTAATTCGGCTGGAATTAATTTAATCAATTTATCTAATTTATTTAATTTAGTTCATGTAAATAAATAGAGGAAGATGGACCTGAGACCAACCAGGAATTAATTTGATTAATTTATTTAATTTGTTTTTGGGCCCAAAAACAAATTAAA
>CAJNIZ010005577.1:7375-19195 GCA_905231905.1 Symbiodinium pilosum | reverse complement strand
TAGGGTTATATTGGAGTTATATTGTAGCATATTATCCCAAACCCTAAACCATAAACCCTAAACCCGGAACCATAAACCCTGGGAGTTGTGGAATGACCAACTTTCTTCCTGACAAAGCTGCGCTGCTTCATCCAAATGGTCTCGGGTCTGGCCACGACTGCCCTGGTTGCTGTGTTCGCTTTCAACACGTCGCCTCTTCCGAACAGGCACCTAGCAAAAGAAGAGTCTTTAAGCCCAAACGGTGCTGGAACGAAAAAAGAATCATTTCCAATTAGAGCGACAGCCTCCATTGGGGATGAAGCAACTTCCTCCTTGCTGACGACCGGCAACTTTTGGACAGCGCGTCCTCACACATATGAGACATGGTCTAATCTGCTAGTATCCCTCTTAATAATCAGCACTAGAATGCTCCCTTATATAAACCTGTAACAACACCCCCGAAGGAGTTTAGACTATAGCTGAGCGGCTTCTATGCCATGCCGGTGAACATACACGTTAGCCAGGCCTTCATCAGCTGGCGGAGTGATACCAGGAGCCTGAAATGCAACCAAAAACTCCACGGTAATCACAATACGACTAGTAATCATAACCAGAGTTCTAATAATATTAATAATAGCAATAATCATACAAGCAATAGTAATAGAAATAGTACTAATGATAGCAATAGTAATAGTACAAATAATCATACTACCTCAAACCCTAAACCCTAAGCCCTAAACCCTAAACCGATCTCGACCCAGCTCCAAAGTGCTCACGTAAGGTGCAGGCCGCCGCCCAGTTTGACAGATCTGCTTGCAGGCGCAGCATGCGCGAGGACACCAAGACCTGCGAGAAGCTTGTAACGACATGGAAACCCCCATAGTCCCCCTCAAGTAGATAGAATATGGAGTATATGGGGATCTTATTATACTCTTCTGTCGTCATAATAATAGCAATAGTAAGATAATACGCCTAATATTATTAATAGAAGTTTTAATACTTGTAACAACTGAGCCGTGCAGCAAGAGAAGGCCTGATCCTCCTGTTTCTGCGCGTAACCTTCTGAGACTGCTTTGCGGCACCTTGCTGGCAAGCAGCAGGGGGTTTCCAAAAATTAGGTGTACCCTTAAAGGTGGATATAGGGGTTATAGGGGGCTCAGATAAGGTCTAGGGCTTCGCCAAAGTACGGGTTCCCATATTGGTTGTGGGAAACTGCTACCAGCGCATTTGCAAACCCTAAACCCTACAGTGGAAAACCCCTTGCTTTCCGGGTCCGCGGCTCTTCCATCGCTGCTTCCTTCAGTCCCTGAAACACATGAGCCACACTCAGTATTTCCTATATGTACTGTAGCCTAAACTCTTTAAAGGGGGTTATATAGGGGGATATATAGGGGACTATAGGGGAGCATTACAGGGCTTATTAAGGAGGATACTAGGAGTTTAAAACTATATGATCATATAAGTCAATGGACTTCTCTTCATCCATTCCCAGAACCGCCACCCCTAACTTGTACAGGGTTTAGGGTTTAGCTTCCATTCTCTTTTCCGTGCTTAATTTGAAGCCCTTCTAAGCTGGGGAATACAAACCCTAGACATACCCTCAACAATGCCTAGAATCCTCCTGCATAAACCCTAAACCCCATAAACCCAATAAAACAAAACATACCGATCCCGTAAACCCTAGAACGCTGTACGCCCTGTGCGCCCTATACACCCTATACACCCTAGACTCTAACCCTTAGCAATCTATTATTTGCTTAAGAACCCTTTAAAAATAATGAACCTACATTACCCTTATAAGGAAGAATATTTTTTGGTGATCCTTAAGCACCCTAAACCCTAAACCACTCCTGCAAGCTCAAGAGATCTGCCAGCCGGAGGTGACATCGCAGCAGGGACTCCCTCGCTGTATCATCTGCCTGCGCATGGCCTACTTACTGTTTAGGGTTTAGGGTGGTCTAGGGTTCAGGGTCTAGGGTTTCTGGTTTCGGGAGCGGAAATAATGAAGGCCCCTGTAGCACTTAGGGGCTTAGCTACTGCAGTTTGGGGAGTTGAGGAGAGGATTTAGATATTGGTACTGTGGATTATAAGGGCTTCTAGCCTCCACTCCCCTCCTCTCCCTGAAGCAGCAGGAGCCTAGGCTTCCCACGACAATTAGGGCGGTTTAGGGTTTAGGGTTTCGGGTGTACGTTTTAGGGATGAACAATGCGAATCCTTGCTCCAAGCTGCTGACAAGTCTACCACATGCCCTGCCTTCATCTCCAGACAGCGCCTCCGAGCTGGCAGAAGTAGTAGATATTGCGATCTTACATGACATAATATGACATAACACTATTACGTGGTATAACATAATGCAGCATAATGAAGCACAATATAGCACACAATGTAACATGATAGAAAATGATGCCACATACTATAACATATTATACAGGTTATAATACAATATGAACAGACAACAAGTAGAACAGTAAAAGCAATACAAATATGCATGTATGTTTGGGTGGTTGTCAAAGTTATAGTCCCTTTTTGGATCCCTATTATAATACGGCACCTAATATTTACAGTACCCAGAAGAGGATCATAATTTTGACAACCACCCAAATATGTTGAATACGAACCAATTTGTCACACCTGCTACCATCCTGCTCACTCTGCTGGCAGCAGTAATTTGCTAACCCTGAACCCTAAGTCCTACACGAACAAGAAGTTGACGCACAAATCCCTTAGTAGTCCCTACATAATCTACTCTACTACTTCCGATAATGCCTTTCTTCATATCCAAACATGATATCAAAAGGTATCACGTAATTTGACATGTTGTACTACAATGCTAACAAAACGCAAGAATAACTATGAACCCTCAACCCTAAACCAGTAGTCCAAGGCCCACTGCCTGCCTGGCAGTCTCAAGGGACTCCCATGCCTGACACTGTGCACAAACTTACAGCCATCTGGGGTTTAGGGTTGGGGTTCAGGGTTTGAAGGTGGATGTTGCCCCGATATTGGTGAATCAGATGGAAAAGAAAATGGACAATGAGATGGGAACTGTAATTATGTAGCGGTTTATAGGGATTAGGGGTTCCCAAAAACAACGATAATTTTTCGGTGGGTTCCTAAAATGGGGAATATAGTAGTTTGGGGTCTATATTGACGTCCCCCTATTTGTGGATTGCCAATTCACAAAGGGCTCTGGAACAGAAAAGACAGCTGTTTTGCAAACAGGGGGCGCCGTAGGGTTTCTCCGCATTACAAGAGGAGCATTGTGGGCGGTCTCCGTGCCCCTTAATCCGTATAAACCAACATATAGTCCTGGTGTCCATTGAATTTTCCAATTTCTTTTCCATCTGATTCTCCATTGTTGGAGTAACCTCCTTTAAACCCTAGACCCAAAACCTACATAATCCCTATATAGCCCTTGTAAAACCCCTACCCCTTATGGGGAGTCTTCTCTAGAAACTGTCGAATCTGCTTCTGCAAGCGCTTACAAACCCTAAACCCTAAACCCTAAACTCTACACTCTAAACCCTAAACCCTAAACCCTAAACCCTAAACTTTACACTCTAAACCCTAAACCCTAAACCCTAAACCCTAAACTCGAAACTCTAAACCCTAAACTCTAAACCCTAAACTCTAAACCCTCAACCGAACTTGAAAGTCTGTGCATCTGGCCAGTTCGAGATCCTCCTCAAGCTCCGCCAATTCTGCGCCTGGTTCATCTACAAAACCATGTTTGGAATCCTGGGGTTTAGGGTTTAGGGTTTGGGTTTAGGGTTTAGGGTTTAGGGAAATCTGGGGTTATATAGGGATTACCAAGTTAGAGGCTATATAGGGCTCAAATAAAGAGAATGGAACAGAAAATGAAAGCTACTATAATATCTCGGGGTAATATTGGAATACTGGAAAGAAAATGGAAACTACTATCTAGGGTTTAAGACTTGGGTCCCATAATTAGGGTCTATAATGGGGTTCCTATAGTAAGGATTGTAGTATTTGAGGGTCTATACTGGGGTCCCTTGAGTAATGATTATAATGTGTTAGAGTCTATGTTGAGGTCCTTATAGTAAGGATTATAATGTGCTAGGGTCTAGATTGAGGTCCCCCTATAAAGCAAAATTACAACTTGGGTAACCATGCTTTGAAACCACTACGATCCACCCTTTTGGATATGAAGCAACTCCGTGGCATATGGACCTCACGTACAAGGCAATGCAAAAACATCATTGCACCCAAGGGTTATGTAAGAGTTATATTGAGGTTATATTGGGATAATGGAAACTACTATATGGAGTTATATTGGGTTATATTGGGGATATATTGGGATAACGGGAAATAAATTGGGGCTATATACTGTGAGGAAAGAAGACTCTCAGGCGGGCACAGTCGCGTGCATCATCCTCCTTCACGTGTTGTTCAGCCTGTAGCTTGAAAAACACCAGCTGACATAGCGAAAGATGAGGGAGAGACAAAGCCCGATTACGCAAGTTGTTACATGTGTCCTGCCCACTTTGCACAGCAGACTTTAGCAAACGTAAACGTGTTGAACACCTGCCCCAAGCCGTCGCCCACACCGGAGACGCCTGTGTCAGGCAAATTGTCCAACTTCGCAACTTGCCAGCCAATTGCACGTATCATCCTCACCACTCCGCCACTTTAGCTCAGCTTTCTATTGGGATAATGGAAAAGAAAATGGAAACTACTACAATGGGGTTATATAGTGCTTTTAGGGTTTAAGGTTTAGGGTTTAAAATCGTTTTACGACAGCTGCTGGCGCCTCTCTCCACAAGTTGCAAGAGAGCATCACCATACTGTAACCTGCGGCTTCCAACTTTCAAAAGTGGATGAGCTACCTTTATTTAGGGATTAACTCAGGGTTATATAGTGTTATATAGGGGTTATATAGTGATGTAGAGTGGTTCTATAGGCATAATGGAAAAGAAAATGCAACCTACTATTTAGTGTTTTGAGTTTTGGGTAGTTCCCACTATTAGGGTCCCAATTTGGTGGTATCCCTAGATATTGGGTGCCGTAATATAACCAATCAGCATAACGGCCCATAATTTTGAGAACAACTCATTTTGCAGATCCTGCTAGAATCCTTCGTAAGGACCCCCTAACCCTTTGCAATCCCGTACATCCCTAGATTCTTTCAGATCCCCCCTAAACCCTAAACCATAAACCGCACGCTTTTCGCTAAGACGAGAACCAGCAAGCGCCAAGGTCCGCATGCACCTCACACATCCCATATAAGGTTACCTGTGTATATAGGGTTTGCATACAGCTCTGAGTTATGGAAGGCTTACAAAGGATTTAACGGGGCCTTTGCAAGGATGATACGTAGCTTATGCTACCACTGGTTGCTGGTGAATCAGGGAGTGAAAGAGGACTTGGAAACTACCATTGGGCTGAGGGTTTAGGATGGTCAGTAGTGAACGAAGCAATGGAAAAGAAAATAGAAACTATTATGTTATTTAGGTATTGGAATGTGGAGGAATAGAAGAAGAAATGGAAACTACTGTGCGGGTGTCGGGTCCGTAGGATGGAAAGGGTTGTAGGGATCATTCCTGAGCATTACATTTGGACTGTTAAAAGCACCCGTTGCTCCGTGCCCTGCTGACCAACAGAAAGCTCACAGTGGCCACAACAAGCCTGTAGCTGTGACAGTAGTCACGTGAGCTATAGTCTATACTCGTAGCATCCTCCTTAATCACCCCTGTAATACTCCCCTATATCACCCCCGATATAGCCCCCCTTTAAGGAGTTAAGACCATAACTCACGTGGACACTCGCGAGTTTCACTGTGGAAGGCCACCATCCCATTCAGCCTGAAAGGAAAAATTTGAATTCGGTAGAAATAAGAAAAGTTAGAATTTGGTAGACATAGGGGACCCCCAATCCCCAAAAAAAACATACTGTGATGCTTGTTATATCAAACCCTCCACCCTCCGAAGTATCAACATTCCCCTGAGTGTAGAAAGAGGAATCCTTATAGTCATCCCTTTCAAAGCCCTGGTACTATACTAATTTCCATGTTCTTTTCCATGTTCTAATCCCCTATACTACACTAATTCCCATGCTCCTTCCCATGTTCTAATCCGCAATACTATCCGAATTTCCACGCGCTTTTCCATGTTCTAATCCACCATACTATACTAATTTCCATGCTCTTTTCCATGTCCAACCCCCAGTACTGTACTAATGTCCATGCTCTTTTCCATGTTCTAATCCCCAATACTATCTTAATTTCCATGCTCTTTTCCATATTCTAATCCCCAACACTATACTGCTCTTTTCCATGTTCTAATCGGCAATGCTATCCTAATTTCCATGTTCTTTTCCATGTTCTATACCAATTTCCATGCTCTTTTCCATGTATGGGGTCCCTAAACCCCTAAACCCTAAACCCTAAAGCCATACAGTTCACAGGAAGGCACTGAGGCACTGAGGCCACGAGCTTTGACAACTCAAGAGACCGCTTGAGAAGTGCAGAGTCAAAAGTGGGGGCTACCCTAATTTTCTATAACTATTACTTCTATTACTACTGTTAGTAATATTATTACTGCTATTACTATTCTTACTATTCTTACTATTCTTACTATTATTATTATTATTGCCAATCTTATTCTTATTGTTACTATGACTCTGTTTTGGGGGGTCCCACGCAATGGAACTTAGTGAGACTTCAAAAGCTGAAGGGTATTTAGGGGACCAAATGTCTTGTATACTTCCAACTGAGGAGCCAACGTCAGTTCCCAGACGCTCGGCGTTCCGTCTGACAGCTTCAGCGAGTTCCTGCACGCACACTTGCAACTGAGACGCGGCTTGGGAGGTAGCTTCCAGCAAGGAATGAGGGAATGGATCCTTATGGCAATCCCTATTTACTCCCCAACAAAATGGCAGTTTCCATTGTCTTTCCCTCCTGCAGTCCCGCTGACCAGACACAAGGGAGGGTTTTACTGCCGCTCGCCACTTGGGAGTTTCTCAAAACTCTGTGGGAACCTTAACGAACGCAGACCCCGCAATCTCTTGTAGTCCCGAATTTTTGAGAAACTCCCAACACGATCTATAGGTGAGTGGTAGGGAGTGAGGGCATGGGTCCCTAAAGCAGTCGAGACACAATCCCCTCCAGCAATCCCGTGCTCATTCCTTCAAGTGCTGCTGACCAACCCAAACCCTAGACCCCAAACTCTACACAACATAGTACCTTTCATTCTCTTTTCCGCGCGTTCGTTCTCTAATCACTTCACCACCAGTACGAATCTGAAGCTCTCAACCGCCTAAACACGAAACTCCCAGCAATAGCCTGCACAAGAGTCTCGGAATCTGCAGCATGAGACGGAGCCATGCCCTGCGCGCGTGCCACTAAGCTCGCAGAGCAGAAGCAAGTGGGGCGTTCCAAAAATCAGGGGTCCTCATATTACGGAAAAGAAGGTTCTGGATTTCATTGCGAGGACCCCTTCCCCAAACGCCCCACACCTCGTCCGCCAGGTCCATTACATCAGTCATGACTGGCTTCTAGCTCTGCACAATGCTCAAGATGGTCATCGTCAAACCTTGTAACTACCATAACAGTACGAATAATACTAATAACAGTGATAGTAACTGGAATAGTAACAGCAAGAAAAAAATATCGATGATAGTATTTACTGCGCTTGCTCCGAACCTGAATGTCTGGCTTTTTCTTATCTTGGCGCCTAGTCGCGCCTAGCCGGAGTCAAGGCCCTGCTTCGGGCCAGGGCATGCTTACTAGGCCATCCATGGCCATCCCACAGATGCAACACTTAGGGTTTAGGTTTTAGGGTTTAGGGTTGAAACTTGCTGCCCATGTGTCTGCTTGACAGCACGCGGAAATATTACATGCTCGCTCAAATGCCAACCTCTGCAGTTCCAAACGGGCCTTCAGGAAGCACAACCTTTTTGACACACCACGAAGCACGCTGGATCAGGTGAGCTATAGTCGAAACTCCTAGTATCCCTCTTACTAACCCCTATACTAGTGCCCCATATAATCCCCTATATAACCCCCCCGTTAAAGAGTTTAGACCATAGATCAGGTCTGAGAGGTCACTTCTTGCCCTTTCCCTTCTTCTGTGCCTTGTTGAGTAGTCTCAACTGCTTCCTCTTTTCTTCCAAGCCCTCAACGGGCTGATCATTGCGTTTGGAGAACTCCGGCTCTAGCTCCCGAGAAATCTTGATTCCCATCTGCTTGGCTGATCGCATCAGGGCAAGACAGATCGTTCGCACCGGAACTCCGATGAGCTGTGGATCCATGCTCTTTGCCTTAGCAATGTGGAAAAGCTCCTTCAAGGTGACATTGCCAACTGGCGGGGCCCCCTGACCAAAGTCAGACCCTTTTGGAAGCCGCGCACAGCGCAGGAGGAACCAGGGTGACTCTGGGGTCCTCAGGAAGAACTTGTAGGTGCGATCGCTTCGAGGTACCAAGGTGCATTGCAAAGGAACCTCTGGGCGCACTTTGGTCGTTCGCGCATTGAAATCCTTGCAGAAAGTCATCATGTTTATGCCTAGCGGACCCAGCGCTTGTCCCAGTTTAGGAGCTGGCTTGGCGGTCGCACCAGGAACAAATAAGCGGAAGCGTCCCACAACCGACATGGCCGCTACTTGCTACCTAAAGGTGAATGAAGAACATGTTTGCCCTTAGACTTGGACATCTACGATGCGCGGCACTTGATAAGGATTTGGCTGTCAAGATTTGACCTTGAGTTACAAGGCAGCAAATGTGTCGTGGCAAGGCTGTCTGTCCCTCACACAGCATGCTCTTCGACTGGGTTGCTGTTAGGGACCAAAATTCAAGTTACCATCATATAGGTACATGCACCCGTTCAACAAATATCAAACACCACCCGAAACGGATATTAGATATTCCCTCTCAGAAACCTTATATGTTGCGGACTTATTGTTGGGGCTGGGGCTGTGATGAATTATTTCTCCTCTACAGTATTATCGTGCAATTCCATTTGATTTTAAACCCTAAACCCTATTTTCTACTTCTCATTTGATTCTCCATTCTTGGGCTAGATCCCGAAACTCTTCATACAAACCCAGTGGTACTCGCATTGAAACCCGTAAACCCTAAACGTTTAGGGTTTAGGGCTTAGGGCCTAACACGCGTACTAGCCTAAGTCAGATGAATTTTCTCACAGCTCTGATTGGAGGCTGCCAGCGCCTACACAAGCGGCCGGTTTCCTTGGCATGCAAGTCTAAGGTTTAGGGTTCAGGGTTTTAGGATTTAGGGTATGTTGACGGTTTTTGTCAGGGCTTCGGGTCGAAGATGTACGGCGCTCGTTGTCAGTAGGGAAGGAAGAAAAAACACAAGCTACAAAATTCTTGGGGGCTATAAAGGGACTACGTCTACGGGTTTATAGGGTTTGGGGTTGAGGACTCACGGTTAAGGACCGAGGATCTAGGGTTTAGGAGCTGCACCCAAAACCCTACAAGCTAGAACCCAGAAACCTAAACCTTAAACACTAAACCAGATAGTAAATGCTACCTCCCAACCTGTTAGTAGGGTTAAGTACCAAAGCCCGAGGTGAAGACAAGCTACTGGCCAGCATCACATCTGGCCACAATTGCATCTACCTCATCCTCGATTATGGACGAATAACGGTCGTCCCTCAAGTCCTGTCAAAAAAATGTAAGGGTTTAGGGTCTAGGGTTTTAGGGTTTAGGGTTTTAGGGTTTAGGGCTTTACGATTTAGGGCTTAGGCTTAAGGCTTTAGGTTTAGGGCTTGGGCTTAGGGTTTAGGGTTGCGGGTTTGGGGTCAGCAATGGTCAGGGAAGATCACGGACAACAGCAACAGGAATAGGAGTGCGCAGCAATTGCTTCTTCTCTCACGTGGAGAAACTATGCTAGCAAACCCTATAGACCCTACACCCTAAACCCAACAAACCGTAAACCCTAACCTCAATAAACCCTCAACCCCAAACCCTAACCCCAATAAACCCTCAACCCCAAACCCTAACCCCAACAAACCCTAAAGCCTAAGCCCCAAAAGGTGTCCTCGTAAGTGAGACCAAGGTCCGTCTTCGCAACAATATGCTGCTTCAAATGTCTCAGGGTCACCTGATACGGCGGATGCTAGAATCCGGCATGACCCTAAGTGCCTTATATCTCAGGAATAATGGGACTGTAGTACATCAAGGTCATCCTGATTGTTTGTAGCAACAGTAGTAGTGTCTTGCCATATGCTTCGTCAGCAACTTGGAGTGTCCGAGAATCGGGGTCCCCCTTTCTACCACCAATACACTACGTCCGTACCAGAACCACCACCCCCAAACATGAAGCTTGTTCTTTGAAAGCATCAACTCCTCCAGACCTATCACGCTGCAGCCAGGCCACCTTTCCCTGCCCGTAGTCTTTGTATCGGGACTTGATGAACTGCCGCACAAGAGGGATCGCAGCCTGTGCAAATGCCGCGTCAGGTGGACCACGTGGCGAGTCCTCAGCAGCAGCAGCAGCAGCAGCAGCAACAGCAGCAGCAGCAGCAGCAGCAGTCAGCAAATTCCAACTCCCAATGCTCCCTGCTGCTCTCTGAATAGAAGACCCAAATACAAACCCGTATACTGAAATGCTTGTTATCTCCATATAGAAACCCACGACGCTAGCACAAAGTGTTGCACCAAGTTTCAACAGGTTCAACCTGGTGCGTCTCAGCAGGGAGAAGGAGCATGCTGCTGCAGCCGACCGCAACCACCAGAAGCAGCAAAGCAACCTTTGCAAAAAAGAGTAATACCGCAGCAGCAACAACAACAACAACAACAACAAGAAGAACGATACTAAGAATCATGCATGTTGAACTCCTGCCATTATAGTATCATATAGAACGTTACAATATTACATAATATATGATTATTTGTCCCCGTCAGCAATATGGCCAAGCGGCTGCGCAGCCGCGCAGGCAAACCGTGCGCAGCTTCGAAGGCTTTGCTCCTGCACATTGCATGCAAAGGGTGCAAAGGGGTTGCATATGGGCTTTCCAGAAAAAGGGGTCCCCCTCACTTTACGCACCCCAAAAAGAGTGTAAGCCTTAACATAGGAGCTTGCGGAAGAATTTTGCGAAACCTTCGTTTGGATCCCTTCCTGCAGATCTGCCATCCCTCCTTCAAACGCACACGCTTCAGGGGGTCAGGATTTCGGGCTTACGGTCCTGCTGCAGAACTCTCGTCAGCTTTGGTCTCCCCGTTGGACGCAGCTCTTGCTTTCTGTCGAGCCATAGCAACAACTTACTGGTTCTTAGTCTTAGTAGAGAATATGGGACTATATCTTGTATAGGGATTATATTGCCCTTGTCCTAGAAGGAACCCGTGAGACGAGGACCGAGGATATGCGAATGACAGGCGCGGTGGCCCGGACATGGCTTCTCCACAGCTTTTCCAGCCAGGTCGCCGAGTTGTTATCCAGTATGACTTGATTTTGCTGCTTTGTAGTTGTCACTATGTTCATTACTACTACCATGGTTCTTGTTGCTAATGTGTTTGTGGTTAAGATCATTCGCGAAATGTAAGGGGCGGTTCATACTTACTTCCTTCGGGCTTGAGCCGGTGGAAGCTGGTTGGCAAGATGTCAGAGACCATCGCAGCTACCTCCAACTCATGCGTGCAGGCTAGGTTTCCCAGGCCCAGTACCCCTTAATTGAGGAACATACCCTATTAACATCACATGCTTTAGGGTAAATTTCTCTAGTGAAAGGTATTGGGCTCCCAAGATTTTGCAGCCGCAGTGGCAGTCAGGCTTGTGTGAGCGGCACTTTGGGCCCCACATGAAGATCTGCAGCACCTTTTGTCAGCCGGACGACCTGGCACACACTTTAGGGTTTAGGTTTTAGG
>CAJNIZ010005576.1:6408-19202 GCA_905231905.1 Symbiodinium pilosum | reverse complement strand
TGTTTCTGTTTCTTGGGTGGTTTTTTCCCCGCCGGGGACCTAGTAGTAGTAGTAGTAGTAGTAGTAGCAGCAGCAGCAGCAGCAACAGTAGTAGTAGTAGTAGTAGTAGTAGTAGCAGTAGTCGTCGTCTAGTACTAGTAGCAGTAGTAGCAACAGTGGTAACAGCAGTACTAACAGCAGTAGTAACAGCAGTAGTGTCAGCAGTAGTAGTAGTTAGTACGCATCAGCAGCAGTAGTAGTTAGTAAGTAGCAGCAGCAGCAGCAGCAGCAGCAGTAGTAGTAGTAGTAGCAGCAGCAGCAGCAGCCGCAGTAGTAGTAGTAGTAGTCGTCGTCGTCGTCGTCGTCGTCGTCGCGTTGTCGCGTCGTCGGCGTCGTCGTCGTCGTTTACTACTAGTAGCAGTAGTAACAGCAGTAGTACTAGCAGTAGTGTCAGCAGTAATTAGTGTCAGCAGCAGTAGTAGTTAGTAAGCATCAGCAGGAGGAGAAGCAGTAGCAGTAGCAACAGCCGCAGCAGCAGTAGTACTAGTAGCTGTAGTAGCAGCCGTAGCAGCAGCAGGAGTAGTAGTAGTAGTAGTACTAGTACTAGTAGCTGTAGTAGCAGCCGTAGCAGCAGCAGGAGTAGTAGTAGTAGTAGTAGTAGTAGCAGCAGCAGCAGCAAGAAGTGGCAGTGGCGGCTGGAAGGGGCGCTACGGAAACTGCAGGCCACACAGGATGCTGTTAATGGTAAGCCTATGGAACCATACAATAGTACTTGCATCGGCATGAGATGGGCTGCAAAGAAGCTGGAGCTGAGAAAGCATGTTTTCACCTTTTCGAAACGCTAGCTTGGCTCTTTGACTTTTTGCTGCTTCAATCCTGTACAGACTTCAGTCGGACAAACCCAGATTTTCGACGCAGGCAGATGACAGTGAAAAGGCTTAGCTGTGTCTGAAGGAGAGATTGCCTGTGTGCCCAGCCAATCATGTGAGGTGGCTTGCAACTCTGCTCAAATTAGCGCAGGGGAAGTGGACAGAGCTCGACCGAAGGTGCCCCAGCGCCTAATTCCGGCAGAGGGTAAAGGGCGACTGCATTGCAGTGGGCGGAACTGATTGAAGGCTTGATCTTCGACTCGAGTGGGGAACCATTCTGTTTGAGCTGATGCAGAGTCATTTATCGAAATTGACAGGTCATTTTGAATTTCTTATAATTTTCGATCTGAATCGATTTGATAATGGAATCCCATCAAAATGGTTTAAGGGGTTGCGCCCATGAACGGGCAACGCAGGCAAGACCATCTCCTTCCTATCTCTCATTATCTTTCTCGAAATATAATATTTTAATAAATATCTATCTTAATCGCAAATATAAATATACATTCTATAGTTAAAATAATCAATCTCTTATAAGAAATAATATTGAAATTATGATATTTCGTAGATGCTAAGATTTTAAATTCAAATTAAATCATTATATTTGATGATCAAATGAATTTTCAGAAATCTATATTTCGATAAATATTTAAAGATATTATATATAATCTTCTTTCATTTATCATAATACGACTATAACTTTTATTTATATATAAATACTTAATAATAATAGAAAAGAAATTAAGAAAAGAATTGAAATTAATATTACAAGATATGGATTTAGTTCTATTTCTCTACTGAATTCTCTCATACCTTCTCTAAAGGCAAATAGAAAGATTTTTTTTTTTTCTGAATAATCGTGCTGATAATTAAAAAGAGATAAATCGTGCGGAATATATATATATATATAATTGTACGTATATTTTGATGATTAATCCATATATAAGATTGCAGACGACTAAAAACCACTAAGAACCTAATAGATTTTAGATTTCTGTCGCGGGTGCAATATTGGGTCGCCGCGCAGATGATCGAAGGGAGAGAAATGATTCGAAATTTCGGGTCGCGCGGTCACCGTAGCTAGACCGGTGTTTCTATTTCATTTATCTTTCTTGGATTATCTGCGCGATGATTCGGAAAAATATATAAATCTCCGTAGATATTTTCATATATAATATAAATTCTGCAAGATTTTGATTCTCTGTATTCTATCTATATATTCTGTCGAATTATATAGATAATCGGTCTGCAAATAAAGACCGCACGACCAAAAATCTTAGAGATTTTTTGGTGGTGCCGCGCCAGCGAATTGAACGCAAATGGCCGCGCCGTAATATTGAGATATTATAAATGAAGATAAAGAGAAAATAGAATTTATTTTTGAATTAATATTTTTCTATATTCTAAAATTAATTTAGAGAACTTAATGAAATGAAAGATAATATAATATAATATGAAATATTGAGAATTGATCTTTCGCGGAATATCTAATATCTTATTCTAAATTCTAGAAGATTTAGATTTAATATAATATTTGAAGTTATTCTATTACGTAATTTCTCTTCTCTTCCCTTCTTTTTTATTTATTTCTCTTTTAAAATAGTTATATGATGAATCGATATCTAAAGCGGACCCTATTATCTGTTCTTCAGAAATTTCTGAATTTATGATGATTAGGTAATTGAAGATTGAATTATCTTCTCTATTCGATATTTCGTTTTGATGAATAGATGATCTATCAATGAAATTTTCACGATCTAATCAATTTATCGAATTGATTATTTATATTTTATCGATTTTATCGGTCTCTCGTATTATCGATTATATAGCAATCTCTCCATTTATCGAGCTATTTATATATGAATTTATTGATTTGATATTCTAGTCGTTATTCAGTCTATAGATATTACGATTAAAGATTATAATATAAGAATTTATCAGATCTAATGATATAATATTCTCTATTATATTCACTATTTTCCAGCTTATTACTCGAATATAATCGATTTATTATTCAACCTATTAATTTATGATATTAAATGACAGATCTATTAATCTCTGAAAAAGAAATTCATCTATAAATATATGAATATTTGAAAATATATAAATAGAGCGCTAATAGAAAATTATCTAGATATAGAAATTCCGTCGGAAATCGATTGATAATAAATTCTATAAAATAAATCCTATTATAAATATAATAATTTCATTAAAAATATTCTATTTGCAGAAATTCTCCTAGAAATTCCTTTTTCAATCCGTCGAATCTCGAATAAAATATTAGAGAAATAGAAAATTATTAATTTCAAAAGAAGTTCAGTTAGGATTCATATAAAATCCTGACGATTTGGAGATAGAAATTGAATTTAGAGAATTAAAATGAAAGATTATTAATCGATAATAGATTCAAAGAGAGAGCTGCTTAGATTCAAAGAGAGAGCTGCTCCATTTATTCAAAATTAAAATTAATAGAAAAGAAAATTATTCAAAAATCGACCAAAATTTTCTATGAATTTCTTATCAAGAATTCTGCGGATTTAGATTCAAATTATTTATAGAAATATCCGCGGAAATAGAATATTTGAAAAAAAAAAAAATATATATATATATTTCTATATATTATTTGAAATATCCCATTGCTTATAATAATAGAATATAATTATTTGAAAAAAAAAAAATATCGAGAAATCCGATAGATAAATAATATATCAATTCGTGCAATGCATTAAATCCGAAGGAATAATCTTCATATATCGTTCCCATACGTAATATAAGCGATAAATCTATAGATAACGGCCGCGTATCAAAATGAATTTCGCGGAATATATAAATTCGGGCTTGACTCCGCACGAACGAAATATACGTAAATATACGTGTTGCATTATTAAAATCTTATATATATATACCTTTCCTATAATATCTGAAAATATCTATTATCAATTCCTTAAAAATCGTAAAATCTCTATTTTTTAGCGATCTATCAATATCATTAGAAATCCTAATATCCCATGAATTTAAATTAGAAAAAAAAAAGAACGAAATTATCGAAGATTTTATATCGCCTAAATTTCCAACCCTCCTCTCCTTCTCTCATTCCATTGATGCTCCTTTAATTATCTACGTAACGATCGGCCCATTAAGTGTAATTCGTATCCTCCCTATTTTATTAAATTTTTTAAATAATATAAATAGATAAAATCAATTTAGATATCAAAATATTTAAATCTCTCCTCGAAATTTTCCCTAATGATAAGTCTATCGTTAGCATATAATCCTTCCCTTTTCGGTATTTCGTATGATAAGATTCATTTCAATAATCTATTTGAATTGAATCAAATATTTTAATCTCATACGATGCAAATTATCATTCTAGAATATTGATCTTCATAAAATATTATTTTTGGTGTCTAAATTGAACACCTCGAAAAGTACCTTCCTATTTCGTCCTATTATTCGCCGCTGAGCAGTCTCCGCCAGTTGGCCTAAAATTCCCGCCCTGCGACCCAGCTGTGAGGGATGTCAAATATGTATTGCCCATCCAGGCGCATGACCCACATGCCTCTCATGTTGCATCTACCAAGCGGATTCAAGACCTTCCTAGCGTACATATAGTTTATCATCATAGGAATCATAGGGTCTGAAGGTCTGGACTCTGTCACTGCGCCCCAGCCAAGATTCGAAATCCACGGTTGAAATCTCCGGGGCATGGTCAAGGCATTTTCTGATGCTTGGGCATGGAGCACAACCAAACTGATGATGCCGACACTCACAGGGGCATTTGGTTTGGTTGCTCCACAAGCAGCATACAGTGAGGATGCAACTGCCGGAAGCCGAGAGCGTTCTTGACCTCCTCTACTGGGACCCCGGTAAAATTGATTATAGTAATCCTCTACCCTTCATATTGAGACCCCCCCACTAATACTAAATGTTCCAAATAGATGTACCGCAATAGGAATATGAGGGGTGGTGGGGAGCTTTAGTATCGGTGGGAGGGGATTACTTTGGGGTCTATTTTGGGGTCCCCCCATTTCTGGAAACTATCACATACAGGTCGTGTGGCTGCGGAGGCTGAAAGCTCATGGACCGGCATGGCAGCACTTAGCAAGACATGCCCAAGGCTAAGCTAGTCGACACTCCCCCCAAGTCTAGGGAACACTATTATTTACCATATACCCATATTATGGCTGTTTAAGCTTAACAGCAACCCAGTAATACTCCAAGCTGAAGCCAAAAATGAGGACACTGCGGGTGAGCGTCAGTGCGGCAAAGAGCAACAGCAATGGTGTACAACAAGTCCGGCACTGAAAGCTTTCGCTCGACATTTTCTGACAATCTTTCCACAGCTTCTCTTTCATTCCATCTACAATGGGTCTGCGCACAAGTTCTTGCTACTTCTATAGAGGTTGTGTGCGCTGCCTAAGTTCGGGCCTTCGTGGGTGAAGCCCTGTGAGGTGAATGTGGCACAGACCTTGTGGCTGTTGTGCGTTATGGAGAAGGTATTTGTGTCGGACTGCCCGATGCGAAAGTTGCCAATCTGCAAGAAATTGGCACCAAAGCGTATGCCCTTCGGGACGCTGATCTCCCGATGCCACAGAGACCAAGAGGTCCGAGGGCCGCGGTGAACAGTGCCATCACCTGGGCTGCTGTTAAGGAACTTAAATTAAGTTACTATATTGGGGAAACCCTATGATTTACTATATATACCAATTACGCTAACTTAATTTAAAGTCCTTAACAGCAACCCAGTCACCCCGGTAGATTGCCATGGTTTGCCCCCAGGCATGGCTAACGGTGAAATGCCAGCCGTCAACGTCACCCAGGCGGTAAAGTCCAACTTGAATGAAGCGGTCACCAAAGGCGATGCTCTCCGGATCGCCCTCCATTCCTATGAGCTGCTTCCCGGGGGAGAGTTGCCATTGCCAGGATCCCCAGCTTGAATCCCAGGCATGTCCTTCCCACGGTTCATTCAAAATCAAGTTGTATACTCTTAGCGGGAATACCGCAACCCAAAGAATTTGTAAACGTCACTTCAAACAACACCCAGTGTCCATTAGCCGGGAAAACCACCCCGTCGTTCCGCCAGATTGCTGCCGTCTTCGGACCAAGACGCGCAGGTGCGATTTGGTGGGCAGGAGAGCCTTGAACAGGGCCCTGGTATCCCCTTGCAGAAAGTGACATGTGTGCAGCGTCGATTGCTGCGAGGCGCCAGTCGCCAAACTGCAGGAGCCTATGACCCAGGCTCATCCTGCCACATTCGTACTTGAGCTTTCCTGGGGCAGGCTTGCCCAGCACGGCATAGTTCCCTTAGTGAGTGACGGCGTAATGGTTGGGGATGTGGAGGTCAGGAAGCCCGAAAGCCCCCAAAGCGCCAGGCAAGGCGTGGACTAAGGGGAGGAGGTTTGCTATGTTGAAGGCAGGGGTTTGGAGAAAGAAGGCGCGTGTCATGTCGTTCTGCTTGGTCAGGAACGGCTCAACTACGTTGCCAAAGAATCCATCCTTCACTTCTTGAAGCCGGAAGAAACATGATCCATCATTTTGGGCAGCCGCACCCTGTCCAAAAAGACCTATACCCATGTCAAGGTGTGAGCTAGCGGTCGAATAGAAAGCCTTTTCTCACCTGACCACTGTTGAATCGGTAAGTCCAAGCCAAAGCACGTTTGCAAACTTTGCTACCATGGTGGGGAACCCATGGCTCTGGCAAAAACTCTCGCGAACAAGCTGTGAACATCCACAAGGCCTTCTTGGTTTGAAGTGCTCATTGCACAACATACATGAAAACAAATGCAACAGAAACCGTGCATAATGTGCATTTTGGAGATCTGGTGACCTGGTGACGGGATTACAGAAATGACTTGTCAACCCGCGTGTCGGATAAAGACTGGTCAGCGAGCTAGGACAAGTCCATCCGTTCGTTATTGGTTGAGATAGTTGGGTGCGTTCGCAGGCCTGAGACCTCCACTGGCCGCTATGCGGGCCTGGGATGAAAACTCCACGGGCCATTATTTGGTCGTGGAGATTATTTGGTGCGCTGCACAGGTGAGACCTCCACTGCCCGCTATTTTGGAGGGTCATGTCTCTGTTGTACTCTCGTATCTGTCTGTCCTGACCTTTATCTGTACGCTTTCCTGTCCTCTCATCTGTCCCGAATCCCTTCTTCTTTCCCGTTCTCTTTTCTATCTTGCGTCCTATCCTGCTACCTGTCCTCGACTCTATCCTGTGTACTGTCCTCGTTTGTGTCCTGTCATCTATTTATCTGTCCTCTTTCCTGTCCTCGTATATGTGCTTCTCCAGGAAACTAAATAGGGCTTTGGATATAACAATAAACTACAACTACATGGCCCCGATACTTTGATAGAGGAACTGGACTTCAAAAAAGACTGGACTGCTGACCGAGACCAAAGCGACCCAAAACCACAAATCTAAAGCAAAATTCGACAGACGCAGTGTATGCATGGTGTTTGGAGTCTTGGTAACCAGGTGAGTGGATTACACCGGCAAATAAGAGGACGGGACTGGCCGCCATTTGAGTGTGGAGATGATTCGGTGCACTTGCTTAACTTTACCTGTCCCTTGTCCTGTCCTCTACTGTGTCGTGTTGTTTTTCCTGTTATCCATCCTCTTTCCTGTCCTCTTATCTGTCTTGTGCCCTGTTCTGCTGTCTGTCCTCCAATCTACGCTCTTCTGTGTCCTGTCATCTGTCCTCTTTCCTGTTTTCTCGCTGTCCTCTTATCTGTCGATTTGTCGTGTTCTGTTATCCGTCCTCTCCTGGCTGCCCTTGAAGATCTAACAATCCCACTGACGTTGGAAAGGGCTTACGAAACAAAACATGGGGTTCGTAGACCAGTCCTTCATGTAGGCCTGGCACGTCACCTTACCAGGTTTAGGACGGGGCTGGCCATAATTGCTGCACTCATGATCCGATGGGCTCAACGTGCAGCTCCCTGCATGGTGGTAGTCTCTGCAGGCATTTGTCCACTGCTTGTAGGTACAAGTGGCGCCATGGAAGTCCAAGTCTTCGCATTGGCTTTTGGCACGGCGTCGACGATGGCCCGGGTACGAGACGCCCGACCATCCCAGTGTGTCCCTCACAGCTTGCTTGGCTCCTTCCTTGGCCTTGTCGAAGTGGATGGCAAAGAACTCCTTGAGACACTCCCTCCTAAACCCCTAATCTCAAGCTCTGTGAAGTTTCTCAAGCTTCGGGCCTCGTACTTGGGCATGATTTGTTGGAGTCGATCCTGGGCCACTTTCTTGCCATTAGCATCCGCCCAGTTGGAGATGTGCATGATCAAGTTAACCTGGTGAAGGAGGTGTAATAAGGTTGCTAGTCACGATTGGGCACTTAACATCTAAAGCTTCCTGCGTTGAGCACCCAAAACACTTAAGGCAGATGAATACTAGACCCGGACGCTTTGCCCGCAAACCTGGCAAGAGGATCCAGCTGGAGCCTGCAATCTTAGGCCCCAAGCCAGCAAAACCTTAACTCCAGACAGTAGACCCTCAGGACCACCAAGCTCTCAAGGCTAACCAGCCTAACCAGCCTATGGACGGCCAAATACTCTCATATGAACTACCACCCTAAGCAAAAATGGTTTAAGAACACCACAAAAAAGGCCCTGCAGTCGTCAAAGTGCAACGCCGTGAACCCTCAACCAACCCTCCTATCCCTGTACGCCCTCGACCCCTTCAACTCACCGAAACCTGCAGCTCCATGAGTCGGCTCAAGATGGGCACCATCGCTGCCGACTAACGGTTTCGTCCCGCCTCCTTAGTCCAGCAGGACCCTGAACCCCAAAGCTATGCCCTGGAGCTAGTCTGAATGTAGGTCCAGATCCATAGCCTCACAACCTAAAACTTCAAACAACCCCAGACCGCAAACGCTTAAACTTATTCAGGCCATATACTTAGGGCCCTAAGTTGTGAGGCTGAAAGGCAGAAGTGTTGAAATTTTTGTGCGATGGCTCAAACTTGGTGTTTAGCATGCGAGGTTGAAGGAAGCTTGCAGCTCCATTCAGGATAGTGGGGCCCGGGAGTCTTTCGTCGAGGCGCTGCCCGGTCTGCGAGCGGCTCCTGGCCTTCCGACTTGCCGAATTTAGAGGCCTGGATCCGTGCAGAAATCTTGGCGATGTCGTGCTGCAGCCTTGGGTTTCAGATTTGGACTTGGGATCCGTGTGCGGAATTGTCGCAACTCGCATATGAAGCCATTGCAGCCACCCTGCTACGGTTCACTACCGGCACCCGCTTGCAAACCCAGAGCTCAGACAAGAACTCATTCAGGGGCATAGGTATGCTCAGGCTAGGTGCATGACGTAGTACATCAGCAAGGTGTGCTGGTAAGCATCTCCGTGGACTTTGTTCAGCAGCGTAGGAACCCACCGCATCTCATCCACCAACACTGACATGTCCGTCATGCGGTCCCCAATCTCATCCATCAGAAACTCTTGATCAATCAGGATTTGGGTCTCCTTCATGATCTTTTCATAGAGCTGCTGCTCTGGGCTTGGTCCCTGTGCACCCAAGCCAAAAATGCCCTCGAAGAAGGTGAACGCCAAGGCCGCAACCTGGCCAAGGATCGGGAAAGCCATGCTGAAAAGCGCCAGGCCGACATCCCGTGCCGCGGAGTATGCATCGTAAAAGCTCAACTGACCGTTCTCCAGCCACGTCGTCATCAAGCCCACGCTACTGCTTGCGGCTAGGACCATCACCTCTCCCTTGTTGTCAGCGAAGGTCTTGAGGCTGCTCTGCAGGCCTGTCATGTCATCTTCAGCTGTGGTCTTTGACACGGTCCAACGACCTTCCCTAGACTCAAGATGAGCAGCTGCCTTGGCGACAAGCTCATGCGCATGAGAGTGCGTCCATGCTAGGCCACTGGACTCTGCAGCTTCCACCAGCAAGCTAACGTTGCTCATGGCTTTCAACATCCCCTGGCTGATGCGGCCCTGCTGGAAAGCTGCCTGAGCTATTCCAGCTGCACTTGTGGCGTCGTGCTTGACCTTGTACGAAAAAGAAACCGACAAAACAAGCCAAAGGCTTGCGACCGAAAGAGGAAGGCGAAGGCACAACATGGTTGCGGCCAACCTCTGAACTGCGTTGCGGAAGCCAGAAAGTGACTCTGCAAAAACTGCGGGAGGCATCAACTTCGCACAATCCAGGAGACGCAATCAAACACGGTTACCAAAATGCACATGCTAAGAAGGCGCATCCTAACCCCTGCTCTTGCCCACGGCATTTTGCTGCACCGCCAAACACAGGCTGCTGCTCCCGCAAAGCTCCAGGGATGACACCCAGGATGACCACCTTTTGTGAGATATTTTTGGGGGAGTTCGAGGAAGTGCAGAAAGAGCAGCGCACTCTGGCAAGTGGCAGTGGCAGCTTTGCAGACTCCCTGCTGATACCTGTTAATGGTAAACTGCAGGCGGAGTCCTGTAGGGACCACTATGCAGACTGTACACTTGCAGAGAGTCACATGCCATCCTGCTGCTGAAGACGGTCAGCTGTCAGAAGTCTACAAGTGCAAAATATGAGTGAACAAGTATGGTTTGACTACTGCAGAGCATGTCCTGACCACGCAAACGCGTTGCTGACCAACTATCAGGCCTACCCAAAAATTAGCAAAATCTGTACTGCCTTGCAACGGCAATTCAGCCAATGCAGCTAAATGCCTCAGCGACCCTGCTCTGTGATGTGATTGTGTGTGGACAGAAGGGCTCCTACGCCGCACATTTGGGTGTTGCAAGTTATGCGTTATGCGTCATAGCCATGGCTAAAGTTCGCCATCTTGCTAACATGCCGCGCAGTTTAATGAAGCAGTGCACTGAAAGCGAAAGAGATATGTCCCTCCAACTGCGCCAGCTTCTAATGCTGTGCTCATTTTCAGAAGGTCACGTTTTCCAGTCAAAATATGGATCCAATCAAAGGCCTCGCGTGAGCATGTCATGAGTTACCCGCTGAACTAGTTACGGCAAATCAAGACTGTGGGATTTAGTGAAGCTTCTGTCTGTGAACAAACTCCTGCACAACCCGGGCTAAACTAATTATCCTATGAAGGGCCCTACGGGATTTTCAGCAGCAGGACTGAAGTGCTGCTAGCAGCTCAAGTACTGCGTGGCTAGCTACTGCTTGTGCGGTGCATGGGCGCCCGGCGTAAGACAACCACACGTTCACGCCAACGACGGCGTTTCCACACCTGCTTTGAAGTGCTTTGATCTGGATAACCCTCAGTGTGTGAAGGGCCGGCTTGCTCGCGTGAACTTTGCAAGCTGCAACGACGCCTCAGGCCCTCACAAAACCAGCAGCCCCATACGAATAAATTCGCATAAGTCGCGAAGCTTCCTCTATGTTCCCTCCGCAGCAACCTACCTCAACTTGGCATGACCTGGCACGCGCCTAGGTCTCGCCAGGCAGACCACGAAGCTGGTTCGGGCCAGTTTCCTGGCTGGATCGCAGTGGCTCACTTCCTGGTCTCGCGCCCCTCATCATCGGAACATGAGGTGCATGTAGTTGCCCCAACACCGCCCACCACTCTTCAAGACCAGTCAAGGCAGTAGCAGCTGTGAAGTGCCCCCAGAAGTTTGGTTAAGTAACAACCTGCCCTTTAAGGGTGCCTGCTTTCATCATGATTGTGCTTGGCAGGCATCGGCCTCAGAGGCTCGTGACGTTCCCAGGCCGGGGTCGCAACTCTGGACCTCCTTGGGCAGCTGCACAGGGATGAGCTCGAACTTCGTGAGAACGGGAGAGGTAGCTGCAAGGAGACGGAAACTTCTCAGTACGTTGTTTGTTTATATCTCCATTTTCAATTTTCTTACTATTACTATCACAAGAATTACCAAATACTTTAATTTTTGCTGAGATTAGCCTAGCTGTTATTCAGTATGACTACTTAGCTAGGGTCTATATACTACTGTTTTGATTTACATTATTACTATAACTATCATGAGTATTACTATACGTATGAACTACTATTACTATTACTCAAATGAGCTAATTTGAGATATAAAGGTGTCAACGCACCTCAAGCATTCAACCCATCCGATATTCAGCGCGTTACGCGACATCAAGCGGGGCTCAATTTCGTCTGACGTAACCCTGGCTCAACTCCAACCAGGTTCCCAACACTCGCTGCGCGTTTGCAAGCACAACATCACGTGACAGCAGCAAAGTCGCAATTCACACATTGCTGCTTTTGCTGTTTGATGGTCATGGCCTGTCGGAACAGAACATTGCGTCTTTGCATTGGGCGATGAAAGGGGTATGAGATGGCGTACACTGCGCACACCGCCTTCAGCCGGGCTGAGCATCTTCGAGCCAAGTGTGCCCAAGCACCATTCAGCATGCTTCATCTCCATGAATCACAACAATTTTTAGAACAGGGTTCATCCTTCCAAATTTGCCACCGCAGGTTGTTGCGCAGCAGATGTAACCATGTGGCGTAGGTGAAACACTACAGCTTAATACATGGTGAAAGATGCAACGCACTTGCAACAATCTCCAATAGTTGTCCTACAAAACCCTGCTCCTGCTGTTGTTGCTGCCAAACACTTCCCACAAGCATGGACCAGTGGACGTACTATACGAGTATCTAGCAGCGCGCTTTGGCATTCTGCTTGGTCGGGCTCCCTCAAGAGATACCGAGCAGCCTGTATCTCAAGACTTCTTGGGGATCACTAAAGCTTCGATCAGTCCGAGCAACCTGCGAATGAAGTTTATCATGTCGTGGTTCGTCAATTGCCCAAAGAGGTGCGCTCTTACTCTGAGGCCCTGGCTGGCTGGCACAGGGATCCCAGCCCTTGGACACAACGTTGACTGGGGACCTGCCAGGCCAACCATTTCCTGATCAAAAAGGACGCACTGCAAAAATCCCAACATTTCCCTCTCACCCTGCCATACCGATTCGGCAGATCATTCGTACGATATACAATTAAAACAACGCTCCATCGGTCTGTAAATGCG
>CAJNIZ010005575.1:8710-19203 GCA_905231905.1 Symbiodinium pilosum | reverse complement strand
AAACCCCTAAAACTCCTAAAACCCTTAAACCCTTAAGCCCCAAACAACCAAACCCCTAAACCCCTAAGCCCTAAACCCCTTAACCCTAAGCCCTTAAACCCCTAAACCCCTAACACCCCTAAAACCCCTAAACCCTTAAGCCCTAAACCCCTTAACCCCTTAACCCCTTAACCCCTAAACCCCTAAACCTTTAAGCGCTTAACCCCTTAAACCCCTAAGCCTTAAACCCTTAAACCTTAAACCCTAAATCCAGGCCAGCCTCCCCCCCAGCAGCCTCACCTCCATTTCCCCTAAGGGTCCAAGGACCTAAATAATAGGGTCCCTTTAAAGGGGGTGTATAAAGGAGGGGTATATAAGGTTTAGAGGTTTAGGGTTTTAGGGATTTTAGGTTTAGGGTTTAGGGTCCAAGGACGTACGTAATAGGGTTTTTAGGGCCCAAATACAATCAATACTATATTTGGGCCCTAAATCCCAAATATTTGGGTCCTTGGACCCTTAGGGTTTTCCAGACAATACAGGCAGACCTAGAAACGTAAACACGGGGCCTGAGCAATCAGACACCAGATCTATACTTTCACCAATATTCCAAAAGCTATGTACAACCACCAAAACTCGTCATAGTGACTGGACGTATACCCAAACCCCTAGAAGCTACCATATAATCCCAGTTTCCATTTTAATTGGCGCTTGTCTTTTCCTTTGTTTTTCCACTATTACCAATAACCAAAAGTTTATGCTATTTACGCATTTGGGTTCTTGGGGCTGGGGGATTATACAAATATGAGGCGTGCACTGCAAGTAGCAAGCATGAGATCATATGGGCTTTTCTAGAAAATAGGGTGCCCCCTACACCCTAAACCGCGTGGACTCCAACATTGTATATTCCGGTTTAGCGGCGTAACCCTAGGACGCCCATGGTGGGTATTTGGGGTCTATAGATGGTAGATAGAGGCTTTGGGTAGAGTGGCCATCAGACCTGTGAAGTGCTAAGGTTGCCTGCAAAAAAAAACGCAAAATTGCCTCAGTGGCAATGGGTTTAGGATTTAGGGTTTAGGGCTGAGGATTTATGTAGGGTCTAGGGTTCTGGGTTTAGGGCTTCGGGTAACTTCAACAGTGCCAGTAACAGCTTTTTGAAAAGGACCAGACTAGCGGGTTTAGAGTTGTCTCACAATCCTTGCAATATGGAGCGCCATGCAACCTGGAGAGTTCCCTCAATCAATTGGTGGAGTTAACCCTAAACCCTAAGCGGTTTTAAGTTTGGGGAAGCTAGGGCCACTCAAGCCCTAAACCCTAAAACCCAAACCTTAAACCCCAAATCCTGAACCACGAACTCCCTGAACCCTATAGACCCTGCACCCATAAATCCTGAATTGCGGTCCCTCAACCCATAAGCCTGACTTCTGCACCGAACCCTAAACTCGGAACCCTCAACCCTAAACCCTGAACTAAACTGGCCTCAGAACCCGCTATAAAATCATTTTTTTGGTTGTTATTGGGATTATGGTAACCAAAAATTAGAAAATATTTTGGAGGCCCTGTAGTAAACCCTGAACCCTCAGGGTTTGGGAATAGACCCTGAAGGCACTGCGTCTTGAGGTCTGCAGCCCCACAGATGCCATCGTGAGTGATGTCCTGGCAGACAAATAGGGTTTGGGTTTAGGGTTTAGGGATTTAGGGTTTAGGGTTTAGGCAAACAGGGTTTAGTTTGCCCTAGGGCACCCACTTACCTAAATAGTAGGTGACTGGGCTATGCGACTATAGGGTAATTATATAGAACCCAGTTCCCATTGTAATTTAAGTCACTAGGAGCCCTAGGGCTTGCAAAGCGGTGCGGTGAAGCACTGACCTGTGGACTTTTTGGGGTTGAGCCGTACTTGAAGGGTCGGGAGGAGTCTCAGTGAGCAACTCATTTTGGGGATGACTGGAGTACTACTTCCTAAGTCCCCCTGACCCGGCAGGATTTAACGTTAAGGATTCTCAGGATTTATAGGGCGTAGGGTCAAGTTGTAGGGTTGAAGATTCAGGGATCCCCTAAACCCTATAAGGTCTAGGACTCAGGGCTTTAGGTTTAGGGTTCAGGGTTTATGATATAGATAGGGTTCAGGAAGTTCAGGATTTAGGGTTTAGGGTTCCGAGCTTAGGATTTAACGCTTAGGATGTGGTTTCAAGGTTTGGGATGTAGGGCTTAGGATTCACTAGGATTCACTGTCTATGCAGGTTTTAGGGTTCATACGAGGAGAAAGGGGAGGACAGGGAGGAGGAGGAGGCGGAGGAAGATCAGGACGGTAAGAAGGAGATGTCACAGCCTAAGCAATATAGAGTTTCTGAAAAGGAGTATAGTCCCAGGGGCACTAGAGGTTCTTGGTTCCAAGGAGATTACGAGTATTCACATTCAGGCTGGATCCCTTCCACTAAAAATACACACCCCGCGCGCTACAAAAATCACTAGTTTTCGTGTGAAGCACGTATATACTGAGAAGCATATTAGATTATTCCCGTGGAGGTACGCAGAGGAGGGGTGGGTAGAAAGCTCGAGGAAGGGCGAATGATCATCTCTGCAATGATACTGGATACTTGTGTCATGTGGCCCTAGATATGTTTGAGCTGCGGGGGCAGCATCAGAGTAAAAGGTCCCCGTCTCAAGGACAGGGTATGGGTTGTACGGCTTAGGGGACGTGAAGCGATGATTTTATTTTTCATAGGCCCGTTGTCAAGGTGTCTTCGGGGTTCCAAGCTTCCTTGTGATATTAAGCTTGAAGCCAAATGTTGCAGAGTGGGGATTTGTTTTAGGCTAGCGGTTCCTTGCCAGAAAAACTTAGTTCAACTTCAAAATTCATGAGTCAGCTCGGGCGGAGAGAATGGTCTTCTGACATCAGAAGGACCCTACCTTGCCTTAAGCATATGTATGTCGGCCCGAAAAACCTGCACGACGTAGGCAGAGGCGCCAGATTGGCTATGTGTATTTCATGTTGGGCCTAAATAGAAAATGAACATAATGTTGATTGAAGTCTACATGAGGTACCCTATACTATGATTATACACGAAGTCCAAGACCATACATAATGACATTGCTATTTACTTAGGCTCCTACACGAGGCTTTGTGTGTTGTCTTTGGGTCTCTCAATCCCGGTACCACGGTAGCTGCCAGTCCCTGTTCTCTCATACCGCCTTCAAAATGTCACCTGTAATGTTCTATCATGTGTCCGTCCTGGCTACCTCAATTGCGACACAGACCCTGAGAGACCAGCAGAAAGAATACCTCCAAGTCCTCCGAAACCGTCCACACCTCTAGATGAAACACATTGAAGTCAAGACGTCGCATTCAAGGTGCTCAGAACATTATTCTGAATAAGCGCCTGCGTCTGCTTGGCTTCTGGACTTACAAAAATCAACCTAAAAGGCTCCTGAATCTTGTAGAAATCATGGTCCTCATTTGGGGAATGCCGAGAAAACGGGCACCTGACATTTACTGGATGCATGCTGAAGCCTAGTTCCTAAATCCAAATCGAGCACGCCTGTCCAAACATGTGCAGCTTCATGTTGTGCAGGAAGCCTGCGAACGAAAGTGTTCTTGGTTGAAATTGAAGGTTTCTTACTGGTGCTTAGTAGGGAATAAGGGAATATAATATATAGAGATTGTAGAGGGATCATATTCCCTTCTTTCCCTACTAACAACTAGGGAGGTTTGGTACTCAAATAGGGCCGAAGGAGGAGGGGCGGACCTCAAAACTACAAGGTGCAATAGTCTGCCAGCTGCCTAAGGCTGAGGGTCTCGCAGTTTCGGGGTTTGGGGTCTAGGGTCTGGGGTTTCGGGTTATTTTGGCAGCCCTGAAACCATAAGAGCGCCGATGACACTTGCGCAACCGCGGTATAACATTTTGAAGCCAGCGAAAACAAGGACCAAGACAGATATGCTTCGCTGCCACACTGCACACTGCAAGTTCTAGCCGAAAGGGTACGATGGTCTTTGCTTTGGGCTCTCTGCATTGAGTGGGTCTGCATTGAGTGGGTCGAGCCGGTGTAGCGTGCTAGAGCAGGATGTAGTATTCCATGGGGGTCTCTTTGCAGCCTATATATTCATTCCAAGTGCTGCGCCCTTTCATGCACCCAATGTCACAAAAAGGATCCCCTGATAAATGATTTGATCTGCTTTGCTTGTGATTGCCGAGGGTTTCGGGCTTAGGCCGCACCAGATACCCACACTTCGAAACTGCCCATACCTGGACCCCCAAAGTAGTAACAGCCCAAAAGGCCATTAGTTTACATACTTTTGGGGTCCAGGTAGTGATGGCCCTTAAATCCGACATGCGGGTCAAACGCTGGGGACAAGGTCGGGCCTGGCGGCTCTTCAGGGCTTAGGGTTTGTAGGGTTCATAGGGTGTAGGATTTTTAGGGTTTATAGGGTGTAGGGTTTCTAGGGTTCATGGTGTGTAGGGTTTTTAGGGTTTAGGGTTTAGAGTTTATAGGATTCATAGGGTTAGGGTTCATAGGGTGTAGGGTTTTTAGGGTTTAGGGTTTATAGTTTATAGGACTTATAAGGTTTAGGGCTAGGGTGTAGGGTTTTTAGGGTTTAGGGTTTATAGTTTATAGGACTTATAGGGTTCAGGGCTTAGGGTTATGGGGTTTAGAGTTCAGGGAAGGTTCCTCGGAAGCCGAACAACCAACCACACACCTTGGGATGCTGTTAAGGAACTTAACTCAGCTTACCATAATTGGGGGATATAGGGTTGGGGCTTAAGTTGCCATAATATGGGTATATAATCAATACTGAATAGCTGCCCGGATTCACCCAGCCGCGAACCTCAAGCCTTAATCCTTATCCCTGAGCCCTGACCCTCGCCCCTCAGGGAGACACACCAAGTAAACCCCGAACCCTGGTTGAAACCCTAAACCCTAAATAATCTCAACCAACCTAAACAACCTAACCCTGAAGCCTAAATCAAGTCCCAAGCCTTAAATCCTCAACCCTACTTGGAGGGTCAGGGGGACTTTGTAAGTAGGATAATTGGGCTTACTATATGGGTTATATTCGTTATTAACCTACTTACTAACTCCCCCTGACCCTAAACCCTAAACCCATAGCCCTAAACCCTAAATTATTTACTAAGTTCCCCAGACACTCCAAGTAAGCCCTAACAGTCCAGCCTGGATTCTTGTTAATTTGCCTAGGGCTGGGGCTTCGCGAAATGCTGTTTGGGGCTAAGGGTGTTGAGGGTTTAGGGTTGAGGCTTGATAAAGGGTTGAGGCTTAAGGGTTTAGTGTGCAGAGTGCAGGGTTAAGGGATTAGGCTTAACGGTTTGGAACTTTTGGGATTTGGGATTTCTTAAGACAAAGGGCCCTACAGCATTCACAGGAGGATCAGAGGGTCCTCTCCATTGGAGATACAGGGAGGCTTCAAGAAACTCCCAAATACCCAACAACGCACTTGGTATTTCTAGGTTCCCCAGAAACCCCTTAATGATAAGGGTATCCCTTTTTCCTACTCTTCAGTTTTAAGAAGGAAGTCCCAAAACAGAACGGAAAAACGTGTAATACTGGGGTACCTAAGATTTGGTGACAGTTGTGCTAGCTGCAGTGTAGCTCTCGGGATTGCAACCTATAACCTAGGTGGACCCCCCACCCAGTAATAGTGACTATAAGGGATACTGGGGATCATATTAGGGTCCTCTTATATTCTCATTATACCACTATTACAGGGTGGGGGGTCCTCCTAACCTGTAACCCCTAAGCCGCAGATGGTGATTAGGCACTTCAACCTGTAGGTAAGGCAGCCAGGGGTTCCAGGGGCCCAAGGCAAGAGGTCAACCCTTCGCACATTCAACCCCAACAGTAGGCCTACAAACACCGCTGTTCTGCTTCAAAGGGGTCATCAGGGGGGTCCCATGTAAGTAGAGTTTTTTTTTGGTGGTTGAACCCAGTAAGAATATATTCTGTATGTAAAATAGTATACCCCAAAAGGCGGGTATAATTTTATAATCTTACTTACTCTATATTGGGTACCATAGTATCCCCAAATAAAATACGACTCATGTTAGTTTTGGAAGAGGGTAGAGGCTAACGTTCCGGGGGGACACTGGGGGTGTGGGGCTTGACAGCGAGGGTTTCTGCATCGCACGGCGCCGTGCGGTGCTCTGAATGCTAGTTTCGCTAACAGCAAAGTAGCAAAGCCTAATGTGCGCGAAAGAACAATTTGTTGTGGTCTCAAGGGGCCAGGGCTTATGGTCTACGTAAAGTCCCCCTTAAGTAGATGGAATATGGCTTCGGGGATATTATACTGAGATCCCCAGATACCCCACATTCTATCTACTGAAGGGGGACTATAAAGTGTCTTCTCAGAACTTCTGGCTCCAGCTTGGCCCGGGGGCGGAGTCTTCTTCCCACGGCAACTTACAGTGGATTAACGTGTCTGATTTACAGTTTTGAGTCATCTGATGCATCAACAGGCATCTGGGAGTCTAGCTCGGTCTAGCACATTGCCGGAGTGTTTCAAACTCAGCATGAACGGTGTCATTAGACCCCTGCATGTGACTCACCAGGCTTGCTGATGGGCCCCGTCACGAGGATGCCTCTGACATGCAAATTTCGACATTAACGACAACTTTTGGTCATTAGTAGGGAATGAGGAATGGATTCTAGGGACTCTTTTGGGTGACTGCTATAGGAAACTATCCTCTTAATTCACACAGCGGTAGTAGTCCTTACATGCGAAGTGCTTCTTGATGATGATCCAATCAACTCTGTAACTTTGACGGCCCAGCGGCTTCACATTGACGTTGAAGAATACACATTCATCGTCACCTCAGCCGAGTGTTCCTGTGGTAGATTCTTAGGGGACCCCATTTAGGACTCCAGACGAAAACCCACCCAAAACCCTAAACGCTAAACCCCAAGACCGCGTTGAAGGGAGTTGTGTCTAGTCCCAAAGGGTCCAAAGTACCTATATAGGAAATACTTACCCAAACCATAAGGGAGGTTACTACTACAGAAGCCATACTTTGTACCATAAGGGTCCATGTAGGTATATGGTATATACTTGGGGCCCAAAAAGGTTCCCATATACCTACTTTAAGGGCTAAGTATATACCATATATCTACATGGACCCTTTGGGTCTAGTGTTTTTTCAAGGTCTGTCCTCTCTGGGCCCCTTGCGCATCTAGCTGGGGGACTAAGAAGGAACAGGCGACAAAATGTCCTGGCTGCTACTTGGCTACCTATCATATAAATGCATACGAGAGATGGGCACAGCATGGGGGAACTCTGGAGAGCAGTGTTGTGAGGAACCTGGCAAGACGACGTTCCCCTTGTGGAATACTATTCCTGAACGGATGCTACAATCCTACGCCATTTTGGGGACTCTAGTGTCGCCAGGGCCCTAAACCTTGCAAAACCTGATATTAAACAAGCCGGGGCAAAACTCTAGTCTTCGCGCCCTCGTCGCCAAAACCCCAAACCCTAAACTATAAACCTGATACCCTGAATGCGAAACCCTAACCCCCCAAACTGCGTGAGCTCTAACCGCGTGAGCCGCCCATGTTCACCTGCAAATCTCTTGCAGTGCCTGAGTCCGAAACTCTGCACATTGACACCGTTCCTGGGTAGGGGTTTGGGGCTTTAAGGTTCAGAGTTTAGGGTTAGGGTTTAAGGCTTGGGTGTAGAGCTTCAAGGGTTGGAAGTTTAGAGCTTATGTTGTGGGACTTCTTTGTTTTTGTGTTTGGGGTTGGGGATTTAATGTTTGGGAGTCCCACCTTTGCGGGGGCTTAATGTTTAGTTTAGGGGTTCAGTTGGGCTTTGGGAGATTTATGCCGGGCAGGGCTTAAACGGGGAGTCGGAGTGGCTGCGCTTTAAAAGGTCTAGGACCGCCTACATGAGAGCTTCTCAGAAGAGGCTCTACGAAGGCCCCAACAAACCGCAAAACCCCCTCGGAGGGTAAGATTCCAGTGATTTGGGTCTTGTTGCTGGTGCATCAGGGGGGGTCGGGGAGGAAATACGTGTGCTGTTCTATAGGGCTTGCGTATAATTTAAGGATCCACTCCCGCACTCCCCGTACAGTACCAGTAATTCTTGGGCTTGCGCTCCTCCGAACACACTTGGACGAAAACTTGCGGAGCCTGAAAGAGGAACCCCGATACAACTACGTGTCCTCTGGGAAAAGATCTACAAATGATTCCGTTTCATAGCAATGTCAGAACAAGAAATTATCGTAATTTGCGACTGTGGCCTATACCCACCGCCATTTCGGGTGAGGCCAGATGAGAACGTCATGTTTGGCCTGGGCTTCAACTTCGCGTCAGACTATTGGAGGCTTGCAGTGGCTGCTGGAAGAGGAGACATGTGCGGGTTGCACCGCCAGTGTTGACGCAATTGGGGTTCCAAAGCCTGAGCTTTTAAACCCCAAACCATTGCAAGATCTGTGAGTCAATTAGGGTGTTTGGTGCTGTAGAATTCCTTGCTGCCCTCTCATCCTGCCTGAAGGGGTCCGCAGAAATGTCCCGAACCCCAAGCCCTAACCCCTGAAATCCTACCTTGAAGGAGCTCTTAGCAGGTAACCTTATCACAACCATAGGCTTTATGCTGTAATATTTAGATCCCAAACAGCAAAGGTTCTGATCGAAGCACAGATTTAAGTTCAAGGCTTGCTGCCGAGCTTTAAAGCCCCGAACAATTATCTAGGGTTTAGGGTTTACGGGTTCTTTTACGGAATATAAGGGAAAATGGGTAATTATCTCAGAGTGCCACCTAGCTGTGTATGAAGGACTCTGTTTAAGAAGCAGATGCCATGATCCTACACGCTCCCCGCGTGTTGTGCGACGAGATGGGCTGTGCACAGATACACGCTAGAGGCCCAAGTCAGGGTTTGGGACGGTAATATAAGGTCCCTTGAAAGGGGCTATAGGCTAGCTAAAATCAAAATAGAGGTCCTATAGGGATTTATAGCATTTAGGGTTTAGAGAGGCCTAAATAATCGCCAATACTGGGGAATTACATGGACAAGAACATAAAAATGAATCGGACAGCACAGCGGGGTTATATGGGGTGTATAGGGACTATCCTGAAACGATACCCATATCAGGATGGAGTCTATCTAAGCTACCCTGCACCATAAGCTACAGGGCGTTCAGGATCACCATATTAATGCAGGCTTCTACATGAATCCTGTAGGTCTTGTAGGTACAGTGCGCAGCAAAGTATATACTTTAGGAGGAGCCCCCACCCTGCAATAGTGGTATAATAGGAATACAAGAGGACCCTAATATAATCACCATTATCCCTTATAGTCACTATTGCTGGGTGGGGGGTCCACCTAAACTATGTACATGAGGACTATAAGGAGATGATGTTCCTACTTCCTCAAACTTTGTCCTCACCCCACACAAGGAAAACCATCAAAACCTAAACTCGTAAACCCCTTAATATCGAAACGAAAGAGGGACGAAAAGAAAATCATAAAACAACACTCGTGAACCCTGAGCCCCAGAACTCAAGCAGGTCCTCATCAATGCAACTCAGGGTCCTGTCGTTGACGATAGCTCCGCCGTCTGGCTCAACCTCCCAAACTGGACTGGATTTATTTTAAACTACCAAAAGCTGTAAACCCCAAACCCCAAACCCTAAGCCCCAAACCCCAAGCCCTAAACCCTAAACCCTAAACCCCAAACCCTAAACCCCAAACCCCAAACCCTAAGCCCCAAACCCCAAAAACTCTGAACCCTAGGTTTGGGGTTCAAGGCTTGGATCTTTTTAAGACTAAAGGATCCTGTGTACTGTTTTGTGGGGGTTGCTGAGCACTGGCTTTTTGGAAAAAGGTTTAGGCCGTTTAGGGTTCAGGGTTTAGGAGGCTCGTACTTCAGGACTTTAGGACTTATATGAACCCCCAGATGGGACAACTGAGAAATCTGGGAAGAAGCAGCTATCATACAATTTGTGATTGATACTGGATAATTTGCTCAATGGGTTCAAGACCTTGTACCCTAAACCCCAAACCCAAACCCCACTCCCTAACGCCTAAACCCAACATACTACATAAACCCATCCCCAGAAGCCCCATGCGCCCCCACAAACCCTTCAAGTCGTTGGAGACTACGTGGCACTTAGGCCCCCTACTAAGTGTAAACCCTGAGGTACCTATAATAGGAGTATAAGGGAATCCCAAACGGTTAAGGGGCTGAGGTCCAAGCTGAGTCCCAAGGAGGAGAGTCAGGCTATACGTTCACGCCGAGGACAAATAGGGTCAATATGTGTCTTACAGGGTTTATTTCAAGTCCCCATAGACCCTTCGAGGACCCTAAACCCTAAACCCTAAATCCTAAACCCTAAATCCTAAACCCTAAAAACCTAAACCCTAAACCCTAAACCCTCTTTCAACCTCCAAAGGCCACCCAAGGAGCAAAGACCCCACCGGTGGTCTCCACGGTGCGGTCGCTGATGAAGATGGTGGCATTTCCATTGATCCTTGGCTCGCCGAAGCTTAAGGGATAGGGTTTGGGGTTTAGG
>CAJNIZ010005573.1:8624-19204 GCA_905231905.1 Symbiodinium pilosum | reverse complement strand
CTTTGTCTTGCTGTTTTCAACTTTGCTATTTGTACTGTTACCCTTCGCTTCGCTCTCATCTCATTACCATGCCCATCAGCAGAAGACACCTCGAAGAGTTTAATTAGGCAAGAGCTTCCAGACTCGTGTGCTGGCATAGCGGCATTCTTTTTGCTAAATGGGTAAGCTACGAGCAAGGAACCCCTCAAGTAAGAGTCATTGTGCAGGACGAGCCGCTTGAATCGATGAGTCTTGCGCTTAAAGCGCAAATGAGTCGAGTGCCCTGGTTGCACAGCAAGCGTCGACCGATCAATAAGGCGTGTGTAATATGCTTTTGCTTTCTTGGGGGTCCCTGCAGCAGTGACTTCGATAGCAGGTATTTTCGGTTGGTTGTGTGTGGGGCTGTGCATGCAGGGGACTAACATCTAGAATCAAGATACATTTCATTCTTGAGGTTCTGAACAAGTAGCCCTGAGAAGTCCCCTTTTTATTGTCCATTCCGCGGGGACGAGGTTTCCGCAAACTGGGGAGCCCATAGAAATCATAAGAACTATACAAGCTGAGGCTATCAAAAAGGAGGGGCTCCGGCTTGGAAAGTCTTATAGCCTAATGCTGAGCAGCTTGGTGGTCCTACTTGGAAAAAGGCCCCATCACCTAGTATTACAGCCCGCACAACTCCTAATGACGAATATTGCATGATGACGAGTATTCCCTGATGCTTGGTGGTACTAGATTGAAACTTCAAAAGGTGTGCGCAGGGGGTTCGCCATTTGGCGGTTTAATCGCGAAGCTCTCCATCTGATGGAAGTTTTTCCGGGTTGCTTTGGCCTCGATGCACAACATGAATGCAAAGACAACCTGCTTCCCCAGACTCTCACAGACTCCTCGAGCCTCAGTCTCGCATGGCGACATTTGACTGAACTGTTAAGGGTTTAGAGTGCGTCAAAACAGTGATGCATAAGCCGGCAAACCCTCTCCAGTGCTGTTCTTCTTCAAGCCTCACTTTGGGTTGCAGGGCACCGCTTGACGGCTTATTAGGTCCCCGTGGCAGACCCGCAACGGATGTATTGAGATGATGAGATACATCCTGAGCGTCTATGAGCTGATTTTGCGATGTTACGCTCCTGCTGCCATAATTACTGCGGAACCTTTTGAAAAGGTTCATAGTCCGGAGGCAGAGGAGCCCATCTACTACCTAGCTGCCTAATTGAGGATGCCATGAAAATACACTGCTGATCAGGTCACATTTCGCGAGAACTCCGAGGTCTGGCACACAAATCTTTACTGGATTTTCTCCCATTTACATTCGTTGGCTGGTAAGGGTAGGGTAGTATAGCTGGGGCTCTTCAGACTGACTGCTAAGACTAAATCAAACAGTAAGGAATTAAGCTGATTTCCCCTCCTGGATGCGACTGACTCAGATAGTGCAAGTGTGACGTGGTTGTGTCCAAACGTACAGTATGTTCAGGGTCTGAACTCCCTCGTTAAGACCGTGTGGGCCTCGAAAAGCTTTTTAGGAAAGGCGACCCCTTGCAAGCATGGGGTGGCCAACGCCATAATCCAGCGCCCTACATATTTTTTCGTGCTGGCGTTGCTGAAGGAGTCATTACTTAAAAACTTCTTCTTGGTACAGAGAATATGCAGTTCCGAGGTTCTGAAAGTTGCGGATTCAACTTGAGATTCTGTTCGTGATCGCCTTCTCTTCAAAGTACTGTAGCATGTGCATGTGGGCGCACACGGGGCTTGCAGGGCTTTATCGCCAATGGGAGAGGATCAATAAACCTGCTGCATATGATAGGAGCCAGGCTCCACATTAGACTCCACATTGGTGTTTTTTGGTAGCAATGACCTGGAGGTAATCCTGATTATTCTTGAATCCTCCCTAGTACTCCCAAGGCTCCCTCAGGCTCCATAGCACCTCACCACCTTGAACCACATCCCTGAGGATCTTGTAAGTGGGTGGGCCAAACTTGCAAACTTGGGGCGCGCAGGGAGTGTTCTCAGTGAGCGTTAACTCCAGCATTCCAAGTATTGTGAACCCTGGCGCACTGAAGCCCATGCGTTTTTGGTTTGGTCCACTTAAGCTCTTCAAGCCAAAATTCTGTTGACATGCGAGGCCGCAAAGACACCGCTTCCTGCGTCAGCAGAGCATCTCACCTGACTAGGGGTATTTCTCCAAATCAGAGTCCCTTCTATGCGTCTAGTGACGAACATGGAAGACATGCTGTTGATAAGCTCCTACTTGGAGGGCCAGGGAGACTTAGTAAGTAGATTAATAACCCCTATAACCCATATAGTAACCCGAGTTATCCCCGTTATTAACCTACTTGCTAAGTCCCTGACCCTCCAAGTAGAAAGCTGGGGATGTCCTTCCAAGAGTCCTTCGAATATTCAGAGATTGAGGAACCTGCTCATTGAGGGGTCACATAGCAGGTCGTTCTGGGATTTTGGCCAGCGTAATCTGGGCTGCTGTTCAGGAACTTGATTTAAGCTACGTTGTCATGGGTATCCATGTTGTAGCAATTTAGTGGAAAATCATTAACAGCAACCCAGTACAGTAACCTTCCCTTCAAGGCACGTTCGAAGTTGCTCGGGTGGGATCGGGTAGGGTCTTGGAGGCAGGACACGCGTAGGACACCTGCGCCCACAAGGTCAGGGTACCAGTAGCACTTGGTTTTGGGTAGGTGGCCACCATGTTAAGCAGTAGAAACCATAATCTCCATCCATTGACCATGTGCTGTACACCTGGGCTCTCCGAAGCCCTCAACCCTAAACCCTAGATTCCTAGGCTGAGTGTTCGGCACCTACACGAAGCATCAGCGTCCGAGGGTCATCACTATTGAAAGGGACATATAGAAGAGCCCACCAATAACGCAGCTAAATTAGGTATGTCTAGCATGACATGAGTTCTTCTCGATGCGTAACTATCCTGCTCCTGGCTTGAACGCGCTCATCCTAAGTTTCTTATCAGCAGAACAACCACGGGACAGTTTCGGGCTGAGGGTTCAGGACTCTCAGGGAGTCAGGGCAGGCTGGTTGAGAGTCGGTTTAGGGTTTAGGGTCTCAGTCTAGAGTAGGGGTAAGGCGTGCAGCAGCTTCCACATTCTGAGTGATTATAGCACAGGGTCAGGGCATACATTGATGAATCATCGATCGCCGTAGCGCTCATGTGATTACAGCGTGCATGTAGTAGTTTCCCCGGACCCCAATAAAGACCCCAACATGCTATAGCCCTTATTACTCGGACCCCCAAAATGGTACCCCTAATTTTGAGAAACCCCCATGTAGGGTTTGGGCTCAGTCCGTTCCCCTGAACCTTAAACCCTAAACCTCTGCGGTACCTGACACCTTGCTGGGATTTGCTGGGGTCATAGAGGGGATTATCTAGGGAACTACCATAGAGATTTTTAAGGGGGATAGTAGTAATTCAGACGATAGCTCAGATACCTATATATTCCGGGACGGATTCGGCACAGCCGCTGACACTCTGAAGGTCTTTGTCACCTGCTAGACGTGTGCTTGCGGCTATGCTGCACCTCATATCCTCGGGCCTCCTGGGAAGGGAAGGGGATTGAGTTCTCGAGCTTATAGTCCCCCTTAAGTAGATAGAACATGGCTCCGGGTATATTATGATAAGATCCCCATACACCCCATATTCCATATACTTAAGGGGGACTATAGTTGTAAAGGTGTTCTATACTCTTTTTGAGACGTGTTGAGGCTCAATTTGGCGTTTACCCTCTGACAGTGCAATGTGATGTGCACCATCTAGGAGTCTGGGCTTATGCTGAGTGTGGTGGTCATTTCGTTTTGAGATTGTGGCCGCACCGTGCTTCAAAGCTTGTGAAGATATGGGAGCCTCCGTAAGCGTACGACAGCAGTACGGAGAGCATGGATCAGATATGATCAGATTGTGTTCATCGGCACTATCAACGGTGTAGGTGGCAGTAGCAACGGAATCCGTGAGGCCATCAAGGAAACATTCTCATGTGTAAAAAGCGATGGAGCGGCAAGGACCACAGAATTCGAATGGGCTCTGGGAGCGGGATGGGTATTGCTGTTCCACTTGGTATACAACCCACAGTCTCACCCCTCCAAACCGAAAGTTGGTAAGCCCCAGACCACAATAATCTCGAAACCCTCAATCCTGCTATGCTGCTTGTTGCAAAGGCTCCTCCGCTGGGGGAAGTTCGCGGCGACAGGTCAGCGAAAGACACCGAAATTCGGCTGCGTTTGAGTATAATGTCCCTCTTCAGGTTTGGGTCCATTATAAACCCTACACCCTAAGCCCATATTGTGTCCCAAACTACTTGGAGCATGAAGAAATCGGGTCTGCTACGTCATCTCTTAGGTATCAGATCTGCAGAACTCACGTCTGCAGCGGACCAGAATTTCAATTGAGCTTTTCCAACCTGAACCAAGCAAGAACTCCGGTAAACCTTACGCCTTTTCTGCACTTGCGCAACGTTTGGGTCACAAAATGCTCCCCAAAAATGATGTGGTAGTGTTCCCTAAACAAGGGAACCCAATATAAACCCAATATACCGTAATGTTGGGAAACTCCCATATGGCAGGTATCCATGCCCAAAACCCTTTGGTTTTGAGGAGAAGACAAGCCGCGAGAGCAGTCGTCGCCGCCCCGCCCGCACACAGCGTGGGCGTGGGTCCATTTGAGCCGAAGTCTAAACTCCTGTGAGGAGGTTATATGTAATCCCCTATAATAGGGGATTATATAGGGGATTTGCAGTATGGCTCAGTTGGGGCTTGGTCAGCCAGTTGCTCGGGTGTTCAGGTCGGTGTGACATGAGGAGTGCATGGGTTTGCCCAGTGGGCGTCCGATGTTCAGGCTGTGGCGCCCATGACTTGTCCCAGGGAGATGAGGTGGTATGACAACGAAGGGAGGGTTGATTGTTCTTGTCTGTCTTTGGTCTCATACTTATTGGTTTAGGGTTTAGAGTTTTTGGTCTTCTACTAATTGTTAGGAGTCAGAACTGAGGGTTGAATCACCACTTCAAAGCTTTTTGTTTCACTGTGCCGGAGAAACAGCACCCAATTGCCATAAATCAGTCAGAAAGATCCCAAACCTCCCCTGGAACTAGATAAAGAACCTCAACTTGCAGGCCCTACTCCGTCGTACGGTAGGGTGAGAGAACCGAGTAGGTAGGTTGCAATTGGGATAACTAATAATATAACACAGCTTGATAGGAATTAGAATATTAGAAGCATACTCGCCAAGATTTGTTTAGGCCTTCGAAGTCTACAAAAAAGTATGTTGCAGAGCCTCATTTGGTGCAGCTTCGCTACTTCACTTGACTAATCACCCCTCTGATAATGAACCCCCCATGACAAAAAGGGGGGCGGGAACTCCCTACGACCCAAGACTTTCAAAAACCGCACGGTTTAGGTTTAGGGTTCAGGGTATGGCTGCAGTGTAAGTGTAGATTCTGTGTTCTACAAGTTGTTTTATACGTAGGCCCTCAGTTCTGTGGGCCTTCAATTCTATGCATTGTCTACAAGCCCCGCGAAGCCATCCGGCATACCCATATACCTTGGGTCCTGCTCCCACCCAGTAACAGCCTATAATAGGGGTAATATTAAGGCTATATATATATATATGTGTGTAACTACAATGTAAATATTATCCAACTGTTGCTGGGTGGGGGCAGCACCCAACATATACCCACATTATGACGTTTGCTCTCCATGGACTAGAAAACGGATCTCCAGGCAGCTCCTTTCACACAAATGACAGTAGTCTCTTTGATTTTAGGGTTCCGTGTCAGTCGAAGCCCCGTAGACCAATAACCTGAAAGCCTCAGCTTCGACCTTAGAATCTGTAATTTCCCAAAATAGGGGGACCCCAACATAGATCCCAAAATCTTACAATCCTTATTATAGGACCCCCCAAAGACGTATCCCTAATTTTGGGAAACTACCATATCATCCGCTGGAGCCAAGGTAACTCCAAAACACAAGCTCACCCCTTAATAACCCCTATAGTAGTCGCCTATGTAATCCCTTATATAACCGCCTTTAAGGAGTTTAGACTACAGCTCATATCATCCCTTTGGCCAAGGTAACTCCAAAACACAAGCTCATCTCTGGCGCGAAGCAGAGGATGAACTCTACGAGCCATGGGATATCAAGAGGATTATGGGCTCTTCAGCAGTTTGGAAGATTTTTCTGGACATGGTCCCAATATCAAAGGGACCCTAATGGGAACCCCAAACAGGGAACCCCAAGAACATAGTAGGAATTTAATACAATATAAGGACCCTGGTAGGTATATTCCTATTATATTCCTACTATATTCTTGGCGTTCCCTGTTCGGGGTTCCCATTAGGGTCCCTTTAAATACAGTCCTCAAGGGGGACCACCCTGCCTTCCCAAAAAGTATGGATTCCAACCCTGGAAGCCTTGAAGCGGCAACTTCAGAATTGTCAATCGTAGAATTTCTACCGCGACATGAATGACGTTACAAGGTGGTCTGATATGAGGGTTTTGTATGAATGGAGACTCTTAATCAAAGGACCCCTTTAAGTTAGCCATGGTCTCCAAGTCTGGGATGTGCTCGCGAGATCTTCAGTGGAACTTCTTGAAGTTCTCGCGGGGCAACATGTTTGTTTGGCACGGGTCAAGTTAGCCTCAATGGCGACATACGGGAGCACCCGGATTGTTGATCACCTATCAGAGAGGGAGATGCGGCTCGTTGAAGCTCGGGCCAGTCTGTGCTTGCGGAATGAGACGGTCTGTCATATAAACAATGTCTAAACACTCTCTTTACATGGTTTGCGCAGGCCCCCTCCCTAGTAACTCTTCCCAAACACCCCCAGCCCCTCGGTCTTGCCTAGGCGGGTGCGGATCTCATTGTATTGTTCTTCAAAGACACGTCCATTTTCTCAGAACACGCTGGACATGTTCCGCTTTACCACCTCAATTCGATCTAACGCTCTGTAAATGCCCGTCTGAAAAGGCCTTGTATTAAAAAAGCGTGCAGTGCCTTGTCGTTCTAGCTTGGCCCCCATGTGCCATCAGCCCCTTAGACGCTTGATTGCAGGCAACTGAAGGCTCATCACAAGTCCCGAGAAGCAACTAGAACTGCAAGGGGGCCAAGCTTGGAGTACAGCCTTGTTATTGCGGTCCCTCAACTCCATCAACCCTAATTATGGACCCCGGCCCACTAATAGTCCTAATAGTCTCATAGTGACCACAAGGGATGATGGTAGTTATATTAAGGTCCTTATATATCCCTATAGCCTAACTCAGGTTTCGACACCGGCAACATGCACAAAGCGACAAAGAAGATGCGAGAAACCCATGGAGATCAGGTTCGGCTGCCCAAAGTTGTTGTTTGATGAGCCTTGGGAGCTTGGGGTTAGTGAGAGGGTTCATCCCCTAGCCAGTATTATGTTGCGGTACCATAGCGAGCAGCATGCAATTGCATAGGGGTTGTTTTTATATTCAAGAGAGTCACACTTGAGTTGTTTATAATGGCGTATCTAGTTTGCTCCATTTCGAGGTCGCAATACAGAGGGAATAGTAGTTGTAGCACAGATACTGGAGGTACTGAGGAGCTGCGTTTTGAGGTGGTCCGCAGAAAGCATGAAGCTTTGCCTAAAGAATTCTAAAGGTATACTTATGAACCGATAACCCCTGGACCGGCAACCCCACACCCAAGTTAGAGTCCCCCTTAAGTAGATAGAATATGGCTTTGGGTATATTATAATAAGATCCCCATATACTCCGTATTCAATCTACCTAAGGGGCCCTAAACCCTAAACCCTATGAAGCCCATTACAGTAGTTTCCATTTTCTTTTCCAATATCCCTATACTATTTATGGGGGACGATTGGGTCAGCCCAAGGAGGTGAGAAAGTTTTGGGCTCTACTTGGAGGGTCAGCAGGCCTTAGTAAGTAGGTTAATAACGGGGATAACTAGGGTTACTATATGGGTTATGGGCGTTATTAACCTACTTACTAAGTCCCCCAGACCCTCCAAGTAGGTTTTATCTGGGCCTCTTTGAAGATCCCTGAGGTGACACGGAAGACACCCTGTTATGAAACAGTGTGTAATATTCCTACCCAGGCGAGAGCCCAGCATGAAACCAAACCTTTCCCGCAGCCCTAAAGCCTATAGACACCCATAAGCCCTAAAGAGTGCATCGGACATGTGATTGTGTATACTCCCCCTTAAGTAGATAGAATATGGCTTTGGGTATGTTTTAATAAGATCCCCATATACCCGATATTCTATCTACTTCAGGGGGACTATAGCTTGACCCGGGATTCTAACCTCGCGATACTGTATTGCCATTCAAGTGGCCAGAGAGTGCCCCTCGGGGAAATCAGTTCAGAATGGAAGGTGGGACAAGCAGAGGCCATCTCCACCAACGCACGGGAGCGCGCCAAAGCCAGCATGAGCATCCTTGCTGCGAAGTGAGACCCAGTACTAAAGATTTAGGGGTACTTGGAAATATTTTTCCCTTTTTGCCTACTATAATCCTACGGAACAGCAAAAATTTCAATTCTTTTACTATGGTTCCAAGTTCACCATAGTAAAGAGGTGTGGGATTCCCGGTTTAGGGTTCAGGCTCCGGAGGTGTAAAGTTTTTGTTTGGGCGATGTGTAGTTTATGGTCTGGATCTGCTGGAAGCCTTGAGTTTGAAGAATCCACTTCCCTGCCCCGGATACCCCACTTAACCAGGTGACTAGCCAAGTACTTTGTGCTGTCCCTGAACTGGCTGGTAACTCCGAAAAGCACAGTGTTCCAGAAGCTATCCCTAAACCCTAAACCCTAAACCTTAAACCCTAAACCCTAAATCGCGTGGATACCAAAAAAAGGATGGGCATCCTGCAGAATAAGACACCCGCGGAGGGACGTAGGGCTTAGGGTTTAGGGTAAAATAGGGGCTATATTGGGATAATGGAAAGGAAAATGGAAACTACTATAGTAGAATAGGGTATATATTAACTAACCTCCGCTGCAAAGCCGAACAATTCTTGTGATACCTTCCTCTTTCCTTAGGAACTATTTTAAAGTGGCCCTTTCGCTCAGATCGATGTCAGCGCTTCATCGTTTCGCCGGGCTTCGAGTCTCTGCAATGCAAGGGCCACCCTGAACCCTAGACCTTAAACCCTGAACCCCTGAACCCTAAACCTTAAACCCTAAACCCTGAAGCCTAAACCTTAAACCCTGAAGCCTAAACTTTCAACTCTGAAGCCTAAATCTTAAACCTTGAACCCTAACCTTTAAACCCTGAACCCTAAACCTTAACTCCGAAAGCCCCCAAGGATCCCCTACGGGGTTATTGGGAGGTTCCATGTTTTGTATCCTTTGAATACGGTGGTCTGGTTAAGGACCTGGGGGCGTTCTTGAAAGGCCCCTGTAAAGAAGGGACCCTGTGGAATACACTTCCTTAAAAGGGGATCTTAACCAAATACGGAACCCATACTAGTGCTACTTTGAGGACAGGTATTTGAAACCGGTACCACCTGAAGCCATTGCTCAGCGGGTGAATGCGGCAGTTTCTCAAAAGCAGCAGGCTTGGAAACTCCAGGGAACAGCGGGGGAATTACGAGGAGATGTCGTGAAACTCCAATGTAAAGAGCTAGTCTGAGGGCTCACATAGTGCTCCATATTGAAACCCCACATATCTGTTTAGGATGTAGGGTTTAGGCAGATTTCCTGTGGGGCCCGAAATAAGAATAACTCCAGCGTCCCAGACACCCATCCAACTTCCCAATGAGTTCTTGAAAGCCCCTAGGTATGGGCTTTCAATTGCATTGTGGAATTATAGTATGTGACAGTAGGTGTATATCGGGTATTTAAGGATCGCAAGTCCGGGGGGTCACAAGGTTCAAACTAGAAGGGTTTGGGATTGGGTTCAGGGTTCATAACCGTTGGGGTGTGTGTGGTCTCGTTGTGGCAGATGTTCGTCATAGCACGTCATGAATCTATTCAGCCACCCATTGCATGAGGTAGCTAGGCAATATTTAATGTGAGCATCCGTTGGGCGGGGCAGATTTGGTGAGACCCACAACTTTCAAACACCATTTTCTTGTGTCTCTAAGATAATGCGAGAAACCTGTAAGCGACAAGAAAAGGATCAGCTTTCCGGCTGCATCATCCTCCTGCACTGCTTCAGCGTGGGTATGGAGGCTTGGGGATTTGAGAAATTGCAAAAAGAGGCAGGGGTCAGCCCTGTATGGGTATATCTACGTTTGTATATATGTATATATACTAGTATTCATTTTAACCCCGCCAAATTCTAAGAGTACTCCCACCAGGGGCCACTGATGTTTGAAAACCCCCTTTCAGGATCCCATTCCAGTTGAAGGCTTCTGCGGTTATGAGCAGAAATCGTTGATGCAGTTGCGCACGCATTAAACACATGGCGATGGTCAAAATACCTTTTAATGAAGGGAGATCATATAAACAGACCTTGAATGTTATCATGGGGCTTCGTTGTCCTCTTCGTCATGAGGCGGCACGAAGGGTAAACCGCACTTTCTGCAGGGTGGCGCTAGACTCGCGGTAGATCCGCGGTAGGTTTTCTGTACAAGCAGTTGGTGTCATGCGAGCGTCCAGCTTGGCCATGGGA
>CAJNIZ010005572.1:8933-19207 GCA_905231905.1 Symbiodinium pilosum | reverse complement strand
AGGGTTTAGGGTTGGGTTGAAGGTTTAGAGTTTCGGGTTTAGGGTTTAGGACGTATTTGGAGGCCCATGGGACTAAGTAACGACTTATAAGTGCGCTTTCAACCCCACTTGTAATTCTCCTCAATGGGCTTATAGGGGATACCCCAATTACGAGTAAAGTAGGGTTTAGGATTTTCGATTTCTGGCTTTCAGGGTAGGGGCTTTCTTCCTATAGGATCTAATCATCAGTATAAGCCCAGAATGTAACAGTCTTCTGAACGAAGATGTATACTTTGTAGCATACAGTGAAGTCTATGCTGATTGAGGACTTAGTGGGCGGGGTAGGTAGCTCTAAACCTTGTAGAGAGCATAGCATCTTACCTGACTTTGACGATTTAAGCCTTCTTGTCTAGAGAACTCAGCAATAAACAGACCTGCACTCCTTGCTTCAAGGGCTTCTACGAAAGATTTGGGTCAGTCTAAAACCTGGGATTTCAGAGCTTACGGTTTCTTTAGGATGTCATCTTAGGGCTCGGGGTTTGGGAGTGTCTTGTGTTGTTCAGAAGTCGGGGACCCGTTACACTCTCCCCAACTAACATGGAAACCCATATAGTCCCTTTTTAGAAGGACTGTAGTCTTTATAGGGCCTTTTTTGGGTTTCCATGTTAGTTTCTGGGAGTGTATAATCCCATGAGAACCAGAAGATCGAAATTTTGGGGTTTGCCAAAGGCCTCTTATATCGAAGAGCTTGGCAAGGGACCAGCCTAGGTTGCAGGTTGGGAGTTCCTGGTTGGATGGGTTTAGGGGTTTAGGGGTTTAGGGGATTTAGGGTTTAGGGTTTAAGGGTTTAGGGATTTAGGGTTTAGGGTTTAGGGTTTAAGGGTTTAGGGTTTAGGGTCCAAAGTGACATGTGACCCGAAAAAGCGGTCACATAAACGCCACTTTCCTTGGAAACGGTGACCTTTGGGCAAGGTGCTGCTTCTCGCGTTTTCAAGCGCGCCCGCCAACGTGTGACGTCGCCGGCTATATACCCTCTACCGCAAACCCTGAGACCTGCACAAACCAAACCCTACACTCCAGCCAAACGAAGCCTCAAACCCCAAGCCCTAACCAAACAAAACCCTAAACACTAAACAGCAAACATGCCCTAAATCAAACCAAGAAAAAATGGGACCCTTTTTCTAGAAAGTACTGCTAGCGCCTTATAGCTCATTAACTGCTAGTTTTTGAGTTGTCCCCAGCCCTGAACACCCCCTACACCCTAGACGGCCAAACCTCAAACCCGAAACACCAAAAATCCCTAAACCCTAAACCCTAGATCCTAAACCCTAAACCCTACACTGCTAGCTTGAGGTGGATCTTTGCCTTCTCTTCGCTGCGATTGCCGTGGTGATGGGGCTCTTTGCCTTCCTCGCCGGTGCCCCGCAGGTGGAGCCGATCTGGGGTTGTTTAGGGTTTAGGGTTTAGGGTTTAGGGGTTTAGGGGTTTAAGGGGTTTAGGGGTTTAGGGTTTGGGGTTTAGGGTTTAGGGTTGGGGGGGGTTGGGTTTCAGGATGTTTCAGGTTATTCTGGGAAATATAGGGCTATAGTATAGGGCTTGGGCTTTTTGGCACAGGGCAACGTGGGCCTTCAACAGGTAGCCTCAATCGTCCTCCTGATGAGCGTGCTGCCATGTTTTGCTGCGAAATAGATGGCTGAGCACCGTCACTATACTCCCGCATGGTTACTTCAGGATTGACATTAACATCATCATCTGGATTGACATTACCACCGTCATCAGCAGTGACATTACCTTCGACCTTCAGGACGACTCTTCCTGGCAAACGCTGCATGCGGGCCTATTTTTCACGGCCACCATTCTCCTTGCAATAGATTTCTTCTCCAACCGGTGCCTTGACAGGAGCGGTAGTGCGACGCATCCTGTCCTGGCACCAACTACAGCGACGCCTCATATTTTCACTGGTTACAACTCCCGCAGGAGTTTTGACAGCTCCGCTACATCTCCTCCGCAGGTCACGGAAAGGTTTACCTGCATTTGCCGCGATATATTGGACTCCACGTTTTCAATGCCCGCAAGCAGTTGCTCGCAGGAGCCGCAAGTGGCGAGCCGGCAGTCCACGACCACAGACATTACACCAACCTCCTGCTGATCTAAGCTCGTTTCCTGATTTGTCAAGACAGTGGACACGAATCCTGCAATGCGTCGGGGGTCTTCATCTCCATCGACTACTGAGCGGCTGCGACGCCTTTGTCTCCATTCTTTATTTAACGTCTGCCAAGACCTGGAAAACTTACCCTAGTCCTGGTCCTGGCGGCCCCTGAAAAGGGTTCATAATAGCCCGTAGATGCACCGGTTTACGCAACTTTCTCACTGTCCTCCATCTGTTAGACATTGACTCCTACATGCCTTAAGGCATGTGGATTTCGCAATTCCCTTTTCATATTAGTGGATCACTCTTTTTTCTAACGGGCTGCTGACGAGTGGTCCGGATCTGGACGCGCTTTTTGCCTTCGAGAGAGAGAGAGAGAGAGTATAGGGCTTATGTAAAGATTATGGATATCTAAATGGAAGCTACAATTTAGGGTTTAGGATGTATAGGGTTCCGGGTTTAGGGTTTATAGGGTTCAGGGTTCAGGGGTTTAGGGTTGGTAGGGCTTCCTTCGGTCATAGTGTATAGGCGCCTTACGGACGGTAGGGCTTTCAATATTTTGATTATAGGATGTAGTGTTCAGGGGTTATTCGACTCGGGGTGTGTCTTAAACTGCTTGGAGATTCTGTAAGCTGGGGTTCACTCATTGGTGTTGCCTATTATCTTGATATTAAACTGCTTCAGGGTTTACATTGGGGCCAGACCCCCCATTTGATTGTTCCGAGTCAAGAGGGCATGGAATACTTATGCTCATGGGAAACCATGAAGAACCATATGGAAGATGAAATGGACATAGAGGTTATGCAGGGATTTTTACGGGCATAGCTAGGGTAGATTCTCACGGATCCTCCCATGAAGGACAGACCCCCTTAAGGGTGACAGCCAGAACACACTCATAGAACCACACAAAGACGTACATGGCAGCAGCAACAAGAACAACAACAACAAACCGCTTTAGAACCCTAAGCCTAAATCCCACTTCCTTAAAGAGTCGGACCCCCCATCTGTAAATCCAGTCCATTAAAGAGACCCCGCACCCCTGGCAACACAGACTTCGCAAACCCTACGCTGGAAGACATCCGAAGCTCTGGAACCCTGAGCCCTGAAATCTCACCCCTCAACCCCAAGTTTCCCCAAACCTCTGAACCCTACCAAGATTATAGTCCCCCTTAAGTAGATAAGATATGGGGTATATGGGGATCTTGTTATAATATACCCAAAGCCATATTCTATCTATTGCAAGGGGACGATAACCTCATACCAAGACAAAGTCAAGATACCAGAATATTGGGCACAACGCCCTTTCTAGAGGTACATTGGCTTCTCTAAGCAAATCCTAGATAAACCCTAGAATGCTTGAAGAACCCCTAAACCCAGAGTCACTAAACCCTAAACCCTAAGCCCTAAAACCCTAAACCCCTAAACCAGGCTTGCTGACAGGGAACGAAACAAAATCGACCCTCCCACAACCCTCCTTTCCATTTGCATACACCAATGTGAGCTATAGTCTAAACTCCTTCAAGGCGGTTATGTAGGGGATTGTAGAGGGGAGCATTGCAGGGCTTATTAAGGGGCTACCACGGGTTTAGATTATAGCTCAAGTGAAGAGATCTTGGTAGCTTGGCTCTCAGGAGACGGGCAGAAGGCTTTTGCCCGCCGTTTAGAATCAATAGTTTTGGCAAACTCCTGTCGATCACCGTACAGTATCGGGCATGTACAAACTTTAAACGTTGACTTACCTCTGGTTAGCTAGGAATGAAGGAATGGAAAACGTGAAAATTCTATACAGTAATTGGTTTTTAAGGATTACTATAACGATACGTACATTCTTTCATTCCTGGATAACCAAAGACAGTTCAAAAGGGGACCTGTTACTACTGCATGGGGTTGCAACGGGCTCTGGCGTAGGCGGGGGGACCCAACAGAGAGCCAGACAATACGATAATCCTGATTGTTAGGAGAACTCCCCAACACGGGTCCCCCCAAATGTTTGGAAACCTCCATACTTGGCTTTCTCAGGGTTTAGGGTCAATGAAGCATCCTGTATGACCCTGAGTGCCTAATAGCTGGAGAATTGTTATATGTACTCCAGTCCACTCAAAGTCATGCAGGATTTGAGCTCAACGTTCGCAATCAAAATTCTGTTGCAAAGATCCCAGCAGCCCAGTATAGAGACCCCTGCACACCTGTAAACAAGACGGGCGGGGAGTACACAGAAGGAATCAACGACGCGTCTTAAGGTTCCAGTGCCGTGCCCCGCTTTCGAATTTTTGGAACGAGACAGCTGGCTGTTGAGCTTTGAGAATGGCAGTCTCCACCTTCATAATTACAAGTGTCAACACAGCGTTCTGAACGTCCAACATAACAAAAGCTCTTGCAATTTCTGTGCCGTGCGAAGGTTGATCCGAAAACGCTGGAGGACCATCTGCTTTTTGTCCTGTGGAAGTACAGGAGATCTCTGTTATCAAGCCGAGATCCACGAAAGCACTAACGAAGCCCAGCAAGTAGCAACAACCAGCTGCTTGTTGGGTAGCTCAGTAAGAGGTGCAAGCTTCTCTGTATCAATAACTTACCTTTGGTTAGCTAGGAATGAAGGAATGGATCCTTACAGTAGTCCCTATATAACCCATCATTGTAGCTTCCATTTTCTTTTCCATTCCTGCATTCCCACCCTGAATCCTAAAATAGTCGTTTCCATGTTCTTTTTCATACCTTCTTTCCTAGCTAAGCAAAGGTAAGACAAAGGGCAGCAAGTTCCTAAGCCCTCAGCCAGAAGCTTCCTGGCTGTTACTGGGGAATGAGAAAATGCCAAAGAACATGGAAGCTATCATGTCAGTAGGGTTATGTAGTGTCTACTACATACGTGACTCACTCCTCCCTTCCCAAATTCGGCCTCAAACCCCTACCCTGAATCCTGACCCCTAGACGCTAAGCCTGCCCCAGGGCGGCTAGACACTCCCTAAGGGTCCAAGGACCCAAATAATAGGGTTTCAGTGCCCAAATGCTATAATGTGAGTAGTATTTAGGCCGTAAAACCCTATTATTTGGGTCCTTGGACCCTTAGACACTCAAAGTGGAATCGCAACCCTAAACCCCAAACATCCCTAAGCCGGTTGAGCCTGAGGGTGAACACGATTTCGCAGGAGACCACTGAGGACCTACAACCGGACTCCTTTGGCGATCGTCTGGGCCCTCAGTTGCTTATACAGGGTTGGCTTGTCTCAATAACAAGTATGCTCTTAGGCACTTTAGAGGTATGAAAGCCTTGTGGGCCCTTATTTAGGATTTTATAGGGATGTTTTTCGTTTTCAAAAATAGCTCAGCGCGCAAGTTTAGGCTGTTGGTTTCAAAGTTGAAGGTGCGCTGGTTGAGCATGTTTTACTTACTGAGTTTAGTAGGGAGTAAGGGAACGTATTATGTAGGGCGTTTCTTTCGGGATTATATTTTCTTGTTCCCTAAAAACCACCAGCAACTAGATGTGTAGTAGTGTTTAAAGCCCAGCAAAAATGGAAGTAGGGTGTCGGGTCTGAAATTATCACCCGGTTAGGCACCAGCGTTTTCCTACCTAATTTGAGGATTTCTGGATTCGTCTTCAGGTAATGTTAAGGGTGGGGTGGGGATTTGTCGATTTGTCCTCATCCAGAAACACAATTACCTGAAACATGTTGAAGTGCATGCCAGAGAACGGTTTGGCAGTTCTGACAGGCCCTCTCGGAGCCAACGGTAAGATATGAAACATGGTTGGACAGATTTTTTCAGGTGCCGCCCATACTGGAACCCGACATCGCAGGCAGAAAACAACTTCAAGCTCTAATTCCAGATTTCACGGACTTTTCTAACTGTGAATGCTGTCAAGCTTCCAAGGGGACCCCCGATGTGTTTCAACCCAAAGTGATGTGTAACATTGCCGGACCATTGGCGGCCATTGCTGGACACAGGACCCTAAAACCTCAAAACCGTGAAGCCTGAGATTCTAAGCTGCCTTGCCTCGGAATATTACTAATATCCCAGTGAGGAGCCAGTACATTCTTGCATGCAGTAGTGGGGAGGAAGGCATGAAGCAGTCCTTAGCCGACATCTAAGCTTGGGGGCAATGGGTGAGGTCTAAGCAGGGTGCCCCTAGGGTTGGTGAGGGTTTTTTCAATGTTCCTTAGGAATAGTGGTGAAAGTATACACAACCTCAGGTAGCATCGAGACCCCCATTGATAGGTCTTTGGTACCGTGCGCGTGTGGTTGTGGTGATGGTCTTGCCCAGCCCTCAGTTTGCTGCGGCTCCATGCAGGGGTTGGTTTCAAAATGCTTTTCAATTTGTGTTACCCCTAAGCCTAATTCCAATATGTACTATAGTCTAAACTCCTTAAAAGGGTTATATAGCCGACCATATGGGGTAGTATTATAGGGCTACTGCGGGGATACTAGGAGCATGTTACCCCTATATAACCCCCCCCCCCCTAGGTCCCTGAACATGCTACTGCCGCACAAGCGCAACAGCCACATCGAAATGAGATCGTGATAGGCACCGGAACCTCCAGCATCCCCGGCTTGTCGAAAGTCCTACATGCATGATGGCTACTATTGCAAGAACCCTTTCCGTAGATCTGCTGTGGACATTTTTGAGTGTCCAAGTTTTTGTGTTGTTCGCTTGGATTCCCCTCTCGGGTAGTCCAAGCATGTTCCAAGAAGACCCGGCCAACCCCGGGACACATTTAGGGTTTAGGGTTTAGGGTTTAGGGTTTCGGGTTCTGAAGCCTGCTGAGAGATCCCCCTTGTGTCTTCCCTTCGATTTGTTTCTTTTTGTTACGGCGGCCAATATGGAATAAGCGAATGGAAAAGACATCGGGGAAAGCGATTCAGGATGTAGGGAGTTAGGGTGGGCATGAAACATGAAAAAGAAAAGGGAGAGCCTTACATTGTTGATTAGGATTTAGGGTTTATGGTTCAGGGTTTATGGTTCAGGGTTTAGGGTTCAGGGATTTAGGGTTCAGGGATTTAGGGTTTAGGGGTTAGGGGGTTCGGGTTTAGGGGTTTAGGGGTTTAGGGCTTAGGGCGGCTGAGGGTGCAGGAGCAAAATTGTAGGCATGGCATCCACTCCTCCATGCTCAACTAGCAAACTGCTGTCCTGCTACCACTCCAGGTTCCGAAAGGATCCAGGGCTTAGGGTCTATCTTGATCATGATCACGACTTGCTCGGGTCAGTTGATAAAATCATGGATCTCTTTTCCTCGCAAGTCTGCATGTTCTCCGCCAAAGCCCTAAATCTCAATACACCCTTAAAGAATTCAGGGCTTAGGGTTGAGGGCTCGGGGCCAGCCAGGGTTGAACGTTTGGTATAGCGTAGGATGGACGGGGATCACATGGCAAACGGCGAGGTTGCTTGATAGGACTTTAGTTTCCTAGAAGGATTCCTGCACTTACACGCCCTCAGTACTCAAGAAAAAACGTAGGATCTCCTAAACCCTAAACTTTCCTTCGATTCCCGATTTTTAGGAATCCCACTTGTGTGTCTGAGACCGCTTATGGGGTGTTGCAGCTGCTTTTGTGGTTCTTGTTTTACTTCGATTCTATCTGTTTTCAGGGGTGGGATGAGCAGCTCATTGACAAAATCCCATGCATATGAAGCTTCATGGAGTCAGTAGGATTTCAGTAGATTCTTCAAGGCTTTGGGCCGTGGTTTACAGTTGTCATGCAATTTTGCCAAGTTGCAAGCCTGGAGATAGGCCCAAACCCCAGAATAGAACCCTAAACCCTAAACCAGGGATGGGGTTGTATAAAAAAAAAACCTAAACCAGAATCGCATTATGCTTGGGTCGTTTCGAGGTCGGTAGTCTCCCACAGGCCTTCCATACCAGTCCTAGCAGATATGGGGGTCTTGTAGGCTAAGATTAATTGAATCGAAGCCCAAGATGGGGGAATGGTTCGGAAACCCATACATCTAAGTGTCTCTCAAATTTATGTGTATATAATGCCGGATTCAGGTTGATCCCAAGCAATCCTTTCTATAGCCCCCCGAATTGATCCTGCCTCGGAGCCATTCTGACATCCCAAACCCCTGAAGCCGAAATCCCGAAACCTGAATCCCAAACCTAAATCCTATATAAACCCTTAACCCCCTAAACCAAACGCCCTAAACCCTAAACTAAGCCTAAGCCTGAAAACCTAAGCCTGAAAACCCTAAATCCGAAGACTCTAAACCCCAACCCTAAACCCTAAATCCCTAGATCCCAAACACTCTCAACCCTAAATCCCCACACCACACCCCTAAATCCGCAGCCTAATCCCTAAATCCTTAACCCTAAATGCCTCAACCGGAAAGTCCCCGAGGTCGGCACTTGGAGGGGGTCTGCTCAATGAGCTGCCCTCAGGTGTCCAGTGTTCATAGGTTTTTGGGTTTAGGGTTTGGGGTCTAGGGTCTACGATTTAAGGTTTAGGGGTTTAGAGTTTAGGGTTTAGGTTTTCGGGTTTACGATTTTGAGTTTGGGGTTTAGGATTTTAAATTTAGGGTTTAGGGTTGTTCTAAAGTAGGTCCTTTTAAAGGGATTTGAGGGGTTCTATAGGGGTGTTAGGATAGTTCTGTAAATGGCCTTTAGGCAGCAGCTCATACGCCTATCCAGACATGTTGGGCTACTGTTAATGGCACATTAGGCCCTAAGGGTCCAAGTACCTAATCAGCATATACTCCGCCAAAACCTGTACTACAATGACAGCTACCAAAAACCCAAGTACCTAATTATCGGGTGTATGTACGCTTTGGGAGGGATAGGGAGGGTGTAAGGTGTACGCTCGCTGGAGTCCAGAAGCCCTAGACGCTACACCTGAAGGCCTAAAGCCACCTAATGTAGCATATATTGGGTGGACCCCCCACCCTGTGATAGGTATACTAGAAATGTAAGAGGACCCTAATATAATCCTTATTATCCCTTATAGTCAAGCGGTGGGGGTCCACTTATACAGCATATGACCCAATTTAGACATAATCTTTTGAGTATCCTGAGTGGCGCAAGATTTCCTCCTCCCACCCTAAAACTTAAAGCCCCTGAGCCGTAGGAAGACTTTACCCTGAACCCTAAGCCCTTAAACCCTAAGTCCCTAACCTCAAACTCTAAACCCCCAAACCCTAAGCCCTTAAACCCCTAACCCCTTCACCCTAAAACCACTAACCCCTAAACCCTTCAACCTCTAACACCCTAAACCCATAACCCCCTCACCCCTGAACCCTTAACCTGTAAAGACTCAATATGATATTGTAGTTTCCATTTTCTATTCCGTCATCCCCGTAAAGCTCTAATTGGGTTCTCCATTATTGCGGGCCAATATCCCTATATAACCCAAATATAAGCCTTAAACCCTTAACCCCTAAACCCTAAACCCCTAAACCTCTAAACCCTGAACCTTAAGCCCTAAACCCTAAACCCTAAATATAGTCCAAATATAACCCTAGGTCAAGCATTCCATTCACTCCGCGCTCTTCCTGGGCATGTGACCCGCGCAGCTCAGGCCTGCAAATGGTTTTTGGATTTGATGGGTTTTAGGGATAAAGGTTTAAAGGTTTAAAGGTTTAAGGGTTTTAGGGTTTTACGGTTTAAGGGTTTAGGATTTAAGGTTTTAGGTTTTAAGGGTATAAGGGTTGAGGATATAAGGGTTTAGGGTTCAAGGGTTTAGGATTTAAGGGTATAGGGAGGCGCTCAGATGACTGCCACTATTATGGTCCCGTCCAAGGGCTTCAGGGCCTCATAGGGTGCACAATGGGGTTTAGGGTTTAGGGCTTCAAGAATAATGGAGAGTCAAATGGAAAAGGACGTAGAAATGACATGAAAACGGGGGGTAGTAGGCGAATGATTATTAACATTATGCTCCTACACGTTTTGTAGGATTATGGTAGCGGGTGCCTCAGATAGAACTCAAGACGATTTGGGCACTTGTTCAGTTTGGGCACTTGTTCAGTATGATCCGCGTGCACCCCTATCATCATGTATACTTAGTTTCCATTTCATGTTTCATGCTCTGTTCCATTTGATTTTCCGTGTCTGGGGCAATACCCGCAAACCCTGAGTCCTAACGACCATCCGCTTCTGCATTATCCTGAATCCATGGCAAGAGTTTAGCTTTCTGTGCAGGGGTTTAGGTTTGAGAGTGCGTCGGAATACGG
>CAJNIZ010005571.1:0-11513 GCA_905231905.1 Symbiodinium pilosum | reverse complement strand
GGTGGTGGTGGTGGCGGCGGGGGCGGCGTCGTCGTCGTCGTCGTCGTCGTCGTCGTCGTCGTCGTCGTAGTAGTAGTAGTAGTAGCCGTATTAGTAGTGATAGTAATAATAGTAATAGTAATAGTAATAGTAGCAGCAGTAGCTGATGATAGTAAGAGTAGCAGCAGCAGCAGCAGCAGCAGCAGGAGTAGTAGTAGTAGTAGTCGTCGTCGTCGTCGTCGTCGTCGTCGTCGCCTACTAGTACTAGTAGTAGTAGTAGTAGTAGTAGTAGTAGTCGCCTAGTAGTAGTAGTAGTAGTAGTAGTAGAAGCAGCAGCAGCAGCAGTAGTAGGAAAAGAGTAGGAGTAGGGATAGTCAAGGAAGAAGACGTACTAGTAAAAGTGTCAGTAGCAATAGCAGGGTGCACAGTACGAGTAGGAAAAGGAGCCCAAGCTGTGGGAATGGAAGAAAAATGACAGCGGCATGAGGAGCAGGAGCAGTAGCAGGAGTAGTGGATTGACAGAGATACTATTGGCTGACTTTTGAAACATCTATAGCGCCTAGTCTCCTTCCATCCGGCCTCGTAGCAAGGCTGAGCCCAGTTCCTTACATCAAGCCACCAATCTGAAAAACTCGTAAAGGGATAGGGATCCAAGGCTTGGGGTCTAGCAGTCTGGGGGTTTAGGGAATAAGGTTTTAGGGTTGTTTCAGCCTAGATATGTAGGACAAAAAACAAATGAAGCAATATGATCCCAAGCCCTCAACACCTAGACAAACGAAACCCAGCTTTTCTATCCTGCACCAGGCTCTTATGAAAACAGGTCATGCCCTTCGCGAGGCAATCTTCGCAGCTTCGATCCTCTTGTCCCCAGGTTCCGTAGCTGTCCCGTTAGTTTGGGGGCAGGGTAGTTGTCCAAGGTTTAGGTGTTGATGTTGAGGGTCTATGGTTCAAAGTTGAAGGTTTAGGGGGTCCGGGGCTGTTGGTTAGGAACTGCGGAAATCATTGAGGTGCTAGACATTCTCTAGTACCAAGCGCAATCCCCTCAACTCCCAGACCATAAATAAAGCCGGTGGTGCCTCTGGAGCCTTACCATTAAGCACCTGCGAACCTCTAAACCGTACTCCTGCGTACTCCCCAGTTCAAAACCACGAAATGCTGAATCCTCGCACTCCCAACGCGCCCATTCACCTATAGGTTTCCAAACTATTCCCCAAGGCTGTTTTATCACCACCTATTCCTCTAGCCCTAACTGTTAAATCCTTTTGACCCCCATTCCCGTAGCCCTACGACCTCAAACTAGAAATGTGATGGGCTTGTGTCCTCCACGCAATATGTACCGTGATCATCAAGGCAGTTTTTCTCGCTGCCGGCCGCATAACATGGAGACGAGGCGTCCGCGTTGTAGCCTGCTGGGCTTCAGAGTTTCAGGGGTTCAGAGGTTTGGCTTCTGGGCAACGAGAATTTTCGCTTGGGGGAGCCAGAATTTTCGGAGTCAGAAACCTACACTTCGAAGCCTAAGCGCTACATGATGAAGCCTAAACCCTGGGCCATAAAACCTGTAACTCAAGGCCCCTAAACCTTAAACCCTAAACCCTAAACCCTAAACCGTGTGGGCTGAGTAGTGCGGAAGGCCTGGGATTTGCTTGTTTCAAAGGTATCGAGGTTTAGGGATCCAGGGCTTTAGGGATCAGGGCTACAGGGATGTGCGGTTTAGGGTTTAGGGTTTAGGGTACCCCAATAATGGAGAACCAAATGGACAAGAAAATGGAAAATTAAATGGAAGCTTGTTTTATATGGGGTTGTACGATTCAGCAGTTGAGGCTTACGCCTTCGGCCTATGGTCCTCTTTTGTCATTTGAGAATGGGGGGCCTTGGGAACATTTATGGGCCCCTCAGCTTTCGGGCTTAAACCCTCCCTAGACCCTGAACCCTAAACCCTCCAGAACCCTCAGTCCTCGGCATATATACCGCTAAAAAAAAGTGCATAACCCTAAGACTTGGCTTCCGGAGGGTCCCGGCAAACCCACGCTCGAAGGTATGAAACTCATGCAGGTACATCTTTGAAAGGACAATAGCCTCTTCGAAACATTCTTCAGATTCCACGTTAGTTTCGGGGGAGGGCCAGGCATAGGACAAGCATGCAGATCTTGGCAAGGCACGTCTTACTTTGACACTCGTTTGACCCAGTCAATCTCCTCAGGCCCGCCCCAAAGGCATTTGGGGGACATACGGCTTAGGGTTTAGGATTGAAGGAATAGTTCTTGCAGGATTTAATGGACATGGGTTCCAGATTCGGAATTGTATTATTAGGGACTACACCAAACAACAAGAGGAACTGCTATGTCTACCGTTAAGTCAAGGCGTCCTTAACAAAGCTAGTATGGACCCCAATTCCCAAGCTTCCATTTCATATCATTTCATTTTCCGGTTTCTGTTCCATTTGATTCTCCGTCATTGGGGTAACGTCCCTAAAGCCCTAAACCCTCAAACACCAAGTCTATAATGAAGAATCAAATGAACAGGAAAATGGAAAATGTAAGGGCTTGTAGACTTCGTAAGTCTACTTAGTGAAGCAATGGTATGGAGCTTACGATTTGGCTTACTGCAGGTAGTAACTAGACAAAGTCAAAATATAAGCTAAGTAGGGTCAAGGGTACGCGGTATATGCCCAACCAAATGCCGTGCATATTAACCCTAGTCCTCGCGGAGTTGTAAAGAGTCCCTGTCAGGTCCCCAGAAACAATCCCAATATCTACAGAAGACCACTGGAAACCAAACAACCCCTGTGTTTCCCTTACAATGCCGATGAAAGCCTAGCATCATCCGCGCAGGATCCTTCTAAAGTGAAAAAATGTAGGGAATCTGCCTAGATTGCCGGAAAACTCCTAGAACTCTTGCAGGCTCCATCAAAGTCCCGAGAAGCAGTCATGGTCCGCGTGACATGTGCTGCATCCGGAGCTGCCTCGTCAAATTGTTGAGGGCAGAGGGTTTATAGGGGTAGCACGTGGGTCGTTAACAGCCTTTGCTGTACCCGGAACACCGGGTGACGTGCTCATAGTTGTGGGAAGCACTCATATATGACAAATACATAGTGACTTGAAACGAACATTAACCATTTGGCCAGACTCTGGGTCCATAGTTTTTTCCCGACACGGTTTGCACCGTTCAGGATCACACCCACAGCGTCTCAAAAAACATGATTAATACAGGAGCATTAACAGTCACCAGCATCACTTTGAGGTCTGCTCGAGGTACATTTTACTATAGTCATACAAGAAAACTAGGACCATGACATTGGTGATTATTCGGTTCCCTAGAGTAAGCCGGGTTGAGCCCAGGTGTCGGGGAATCTTTGCGGTACTGCGAACGTGGGAAGGGCCAAAAGGCCATGACTTCAAATTGCAGAGCTTTAAGCTGGAAGGTCTAGGGTTTTGGTTCCAGTGGTTAAGGCTTAGGGTTTAGAGCCCAGGGTTTAACGTTGTGTTCAACTACCTTTGTGATGGAATTCGGGTCTTCCATCTCAAACCTCCAAAACTACATCAACCAACTGGGTTGCTGTTAAGGAACTTAAGTTAAGTTACCATAATGGTTATATTATATATGGTAAATCATAGGGCTTCCCAATGTAGTAACTTAAATTAAGTTCCTTAACATCAACCATGCGGCTAGCAAACCTGAAGGTTTACTTTCTACTAAGCTAGCATCGAAAATCAACACGGGCCCCAGAAAGACTGGTGACCCTTATAGACGAAGGCCTTGCGAGATCCCATAATAGTCTTGAGTCTTGGGAGGAAAGCAGTTTCATGTCGTTTTTCGGGGGGTGGAACCGTAGTTTCGACATTGTGCTGCCTTCAACAAGCTGTGGAGCGAACCCAATGACCAGAGCAAGGCGAACCAATGCCTCAGAAGACGCGCTGGGTTTAGGCTTTGAAGTTCAGGATTTAGGGGGTCAGAGTTTTGGGTTCAGGGCTTAAGACATACAAAGTTCTCGAAAAAAGGGAGGACTTTGGGCTTGGGGATGCTGTAGTGAACGGAAATCCTAGGGCCAACAAGTTACAGGAACTTCCATACGCATATTTCAGAACCCGAGACACACCACCAGTAAGTATTGTGCCTGCCCTACTAAGTGCTTTCAAAGGTGCCTGAAGATCTCCCGGCATCACCTCAAGCGCTCTCCGGCAGCAATGCCACCGACTGCGGTCCCTAACAAACCAGGCCGCCTGGCCTACACGGGCACTTGGAGAAGGCGGGTTACTTACAACCCACTTAGCAAATGGAGTTATAGGCCGTTTCCATGCTCCCAAAATCTAGTAACGGTGGTTATACAAGTATTCGTAGGTTACAACTAACCCGCCTTTCCAAGCAGTCTGCCCAATTAGGGGCTTGCACTAGGCAGTGGCCGCAAATCTTGAGCGGAAAGGTAGATCCAGCGCATGTGGGCTGCCGACATGTTCTTATGAGGATTCCTGTAGAGTTTATACAGACGTATAAGCAACATCTAGGCATAGAGATTTGTTGGCTGTACCCCTTTCTAGAGAAGCACGGAACCCCATAGAGGCCACTTCCTAAACTGGCTTGCACAAGCTACTTGGTGGGCAGTAGGGAATGAGGGAATGCATCTTGCTAGTACCCCCCGAAATACCGCCTCAAATAGTCCCTCCTACCCGTCACTGCCTTCCCTACTAACTACCGAAACCTTAAACCCTAAAGGCTATAGAATGTGGCCGTTTCCATGTCTCTTCAGCTCTCTGCTGAAAATTGTGGCACCAGAGTATAGCGTTTCTTTAGGTTTGTTATAAAGGTTAAGAAAGGAAGAATATAGTTAATATTAACCAGGCTTCTGCATCAAGCACCCTACAAGGCCTGTACAAAGATGGATTCATTAATGATTGAATTTGTTGTCCTTCTCATTCTCCAGTACTCCCTGGTAGTAGTGCAGTTGCAGGCTTTTGCGGAGGGTGTTGGCTAGGCGATGTATCGAGACGGTACCCATCAGCAAATCACATCGGCTTGAACGGCTCAAGACTCAGTACACAGTACATGTACTACTGGCCGTTGATAACCTAGCGGAAATCAAGATACTGCTACTATTCTCGCTGTGAGCCACACTTTGGGTGACTGGCTTTGGCCACCATAATTTGCTTAACACTTGGGGCTCACACTCTTTGATTGTGGGTACTCAGATCGTTCCAGTTCACTATCTTGACGCAGATTTTGGCCCCCCGCAAATCTTATTCTCGGGCCTTCCTACTGTATCATCAGAACTACTACTCTTGTATACTATGTAGGAACAGGTTTGTCTCTGCTTGTCTACAACTGATTGGTCAACTGCAATAACTCCACTTTTGAAAAACATCTTGTGACGCCCTTATACTCTGAAGAGGCAGCGAACACTAAAGAACCACAAAGAAGCTGGGAAAGGCTCATTGCTCAAAATCACCTTCTGCAAAACCAGGATCATCCAATACAACATTCGAAGATCCTGACTCCCCACATTTGAGGATCGCCGAAAAGGTTCCAGGTTCTCAGATACTCTCATGCACAGCAGCAGCTCGCCTCTAAGCTTGCGCCGGTAGCGCGGCTGGTGCCTCAGCAGCGGCCAACAAACAAAGGGCTTCGATCTGTAGAGTGCACTTAGCACATGTTATGCATATATATATATATACATAGACCATAGACGCATGTATGCATGCATGTATGTCTATATGTATGTATGCATTCATGTACGCATGCATGCATTAGGCCACCCTAAACTCGACACCGTTTGGCCCGGAAAGCAACAAGCAACCAGGTCACTGATGTCATGGCTTGGATCCTTTCGACATATGCGATGCGCACGCCGCACGACCTACTTCCTCCCTAAGTCCGTAGGCAGATTACGAAACATGAGTGAAACCCAATATGGCATTAAAGAGGCATTATAGTTGTAACTGCGTGGCTTCTCATTTCGTTGCTTGGCTGTTGATGCATGATGTGCCACTCGCGAATCAGAGCGCAAACATTTGCAAGCTCCAAACGCTTCTCTGACCCGCAGTCCTCAATCCCAAAATCGCAGCCCAGGCGCAGCATCTTTGGATCCACCATCAATCCAAGCAACACGGCAGCTGCGCCTCCTTGAGCTATGAGTTTTAGGGAATCCGGCTACACAGGGGGTGAGGCTGGCAATGAAGGCGCCGTGCCGAAAATGACTAGTAATTAGTGTATGGCACTGTGTCATCTACACATGCTGCAGGTGAACCGGTTTGGAGATGGGCGCTGCGGCCTTCGAAGCAAACGCATGATCCTTCTAGGTGGATGTGACTGGATGCCCACGAACTGTACCTCCTGTGACTCTGCTGCCATGGGCGAGCCGAGGACCGTAGAGGCGTCAGGCAACCACCCGGCAATGTCTGCTCACTGACTACAGGTCCCTGCTTCGTCACCAGGCAACAGTCGCCAAGAGCTTGCAACCAGAGCGTCTTAATTTCGTGCATATAGCTTGCAAAGCAGTAGCTATGTCTGGCTCTCCACGCGGACCAACGACTGCAATTGTGTGCCCGACCGTTGATGTTCTCACGCCATGTGTAGACAATCCAAAACTCCCGAAATGCTGCCATATAGAAAGACCGTGCGGGCTATAAACTCCCAGCCATAACTCATCAAAGTTACGAGTACCGGCAGGTACCTCTCCAAATTTGACTCCAGAAAACTGCAAATGCCAGTAGCGCCCGGCAGAATGCCAAATCAGCTTTGAAGTTTTGAACTCGACCCGAACCTCATTTCGTGACCAATCTGCGCTGGCTCTTGCCGGCCCACGTCGCTGGACCCGCCCTACTCCCACAAGATCTGCTGCCCCGACGCCATACAGAAAATTACATTCTGGGTGCAAGATCTGATCTACTTCGAAAGCCAGCCTCTGCAAGCGAAGTGCCCGCGAAGTTGCTGTTCTTGCAAACAACGGCACATCTTTGTAGCAACTTGATGAGTGCTGAGCACTGCTGGAGTCAGACTCGGCACAGATTAGCTCGAGCAGCAGGCTGCCGTGTGTTTCCAACGTTGCAACTTTCTGGCACGCTCCTGGCACCTCTGACATTTTATGCAGAATGTTGCCGCGTGCCTCCGATGAACTTACAAACGCCCTGTCGGCATACACGACCACCTGGTTACCCAAGATGCACGTTCGCATTCCGTCACGTGCGACACCAATGATGTGATCATGCAGCACTACGTCTACCTGTCCAGGAGAGTGCAGTGCCAACACCAGATCATCGATTGGACCCGAGAGCTGTTGAAACTTTATGTGGTGCCATCTGGCAACCCAACGCTGAGCATAGGAATCCCAGCGCATGGTAGTGCCTTTGCATTCTACATGGCGGCCGCCGTGACAGTAGTCGTGCTCGCTCTGATGCTGGCCCCTCCTGCGCCCATCAACTCGCAGCCCTGCAGGTGCTTGCGTGAATTTGCTGTCTGGCAACATGGTGGTCATGGCATGCAAGCTGGCTCGCTGAAGAACCCGGGCTTTCTGCTGGTCTGTCAGCCTGGATAGCAGATCATCCTTGTATGCCAAATCAGTTGGAGACGGGCCTTCCTCAAGGATATGTGCGAACTGCGAGGCTTGCAATGTGAGAACCCCTCGCTGCTTCCCTGCCTGTCTGTGCATCTTTGCCTGGACGATCATCAAGCACGTCATTGGGCGCAACGCTCCCCAGCCGCATGCCATGGGCAGTTTCAAAACTTCTGTGCTACAAAGTCGAGCTTTCTACAACCGAACACCGCCTTGGGCCGACGCCAGCAACTTTCTCAGAGTTGACTGCTTGTTACAACTTAAACCATCGCGGCACAGATGTTGAAAACTCTCTCTCAAATCCCGAATACAAGGCACATGCCGCACCTCGCTAGAACCAGAAGCGCCAAGCAAGGAGCCCTACACTCAATACCATCAATGGATGCCCCTCACCATGCGAAGCAGTTAAGCTTAGGTATCTGAAGCATGTAATGCAACTTGAGAAGACTCTGGACTCGACCCTCCCCTGAACGACCATGGAACCTGAAGCGGAACTCGTTGTAGACTCTGTCAATTTCAAGGAGCCCCATGGTCGGTTTCATGTCAGTCTGAGTACGGGCAACATGATGAATATCCCAGGGGCAGTCCTTGAAGTTTGGCTCACCCACGAGTTGCTCCCGGATATGAGCATCCGTCATGGCGCAAATGGCCAAGCGACCTGCGCAATCAGAGTGTATGGGTGTCGGGGACTAGGGTGGGAAGCTTAGAAGCACGGTGTGGTTTTAGCGGCGCAGGATTTGTAGTGTTTGTCGCTCGCCGTAACATGGCTTCGTTGGATCGCCTCAACTTCTCTTGCAGGGACTTAGATTCCAAGAATGGCCAAGGGTGACTTATTAAGGGGTAGAAGGAGTGAAGAGTGTCTTGTATACGTTCTCCATAAACTCATGACATGCAGACACGCTTAAAGGCTTAGCCCTCAAAAGATCAGCACCGGACTAGAATGATGAAGCCTTTCAGTTGGCGGTCCAGTACAACAGGAAGCGACCACTGCTGGCTCTCCTTTCAACATTCTGCGTGGAGGCCGTGTTTGCTCTGCAGTCTCGTGGACCACGACAGCCGCCCTGCGCAGTATGGAAAGAAGTGAGGTAGACCAACATTTTATCACGTCAAGTGCCCACTACAAGCAAGCAGGGAAACTCCACGCAGTCAACAGTCTGTCACCACAAAAATGGGTCTAAGGATCTCGTTTTACTGAGAACCGTTCTTATTTGATCAGGAACGGTTTTGCAAGTCGAGTCATCTGGCGAGATGAGGCCGTGGGATTCCAGTCACTTAAGCTTTGACACCGATGATTTCAAGTTCAGGAGGGTGGCGCAGTTCAATTGGTAGCATGGCATGATAAGCTTCATTCTCAGATACCTGTACTTTCAATGCCAGAGGGTCCTTGAACTGTCAAAGTTAGACAGGTAAACCTCAGGACCCTTTCAATCAACAGGGAACGAAATTTTGAATTCAGGCAAGGCCAAGCCTGCCTGATAAACGTGCTCTGACTCAGGTGCAGCGTTGTCATTCTGCGACGTGCTGAAGGCCAATCACGGCTCGTGTCATAGAAGAAAACGTGCTGTTTTGATGCGTATGAGGAGAGCAGCAAAGAAATGGGAGCTCGCCATCATCAACCCGCAGCAGCCCTCTACAACTAACTCATCACGACTACTGGAGTCTCTTATAGCACATCTATCATTCAGCATCTACTGAAAATGTTGGAAACTCAATCCCCAAAATGGGACCCTATGACTTTCGTAGCAAGGATAACTATCAGGTCCGAATTGGGGCTGGGGTTAGCAAAGTCCTCTTAATACCTAGACAAACCCGATTTAAAAGCTGTTTCCCTGGTATCTCCATTTTCTTTTCCATGTCATTCCGAGTTTTGGGGGTGGGTTTACCAAAGCCCGCGTCATTGTCATTATCTTGTAGCTTGATCACCCCTAGGCCCTGCATCGCAAACCTAAACCAAACGAGTCCAATACTGCTCAATTATGGAACAAACCTTAAATTATATCAGCAGGGATCTTCGCCTCAGTTTAAGGTACATAACATGCCTGGAGTACATATTAGAGGCCCTCTGAAAAACCGTAGCCGGGCCTTTGCAGCAGGCGGTCAGAGAAGGAGCAGAACCAGCCCTCCCCCGGATGTTCTTTGAGAACCTGTTTTTTCGGACAGGCATTTAGATATACTGATTTGGAGTCTAATTGTGAAGAAGTTGAATGCCTGTGGTCAAATCTTCGCAGGGTCGCACGCTCGGCTGCTACATTGGGCAAGTAGACCCGACATAGATCGCACAAAGTAGGATTCGAATGTTATGCTCCACCAAGTGGACATGCCCGTACATACTCACCAATATTCATAGCAAAGGAACCCTGTATACACTCGGCTGGCGCCAGTATGAAACCCATGCTCAAAGCAGTGCCCACGCTAAATGCTGAAGCAGGTTGTCTAATGACTTCAAACACGGCACCGAAAACTCGAGAAGATCCTTGAAATGCAATTGTCAACAAGGCCTGCCTTCTATACCACCACCATATCCAAAGCGTAGCTGCACGGGCCCTAGGAGCACTGTGAACCCCAAGCCCAGACTCATGGTTTGGAGAAACCCTATGTAATCCTTATATAATCCCTACATAATCCCTGTATAACCTCTGTATAACCCCTATATAACTCTATATAACTCCTATAATCCCTTTAAAGACCGGGGTCCCTGAATCACTTCATCAAGGCGTTCTGGCCTCAGAGAGGCACGGGTTGAGGATCCTAAGTCGCCCGACGTCCTAAACCCCGAAGTCTAGGCCCTGAGCCAGCAACAAATGTCTTTTGCTTCAGGCTTGTGTAGTGATCATCTTGGATCCGCCCCCCGCGATTTGGGGGTCCTTCTAGACAGAAAATAGGAGGTCTAAACGGGTAAATGAGGACATATGCGGTGGCGGGATTACGGTTCACGGCTTGCAAAGAATGAATACCCCTCTTTCAGATACTTCTGATGAGGACTGCAGCTTTTGTTGTGCAAGCGTGGTTTCTGTGCAAACACCCAAATCTTATTCAGAGAGTTCGAGGAGTTGAGTTTGAATAGCAGGCTCGCGCACCTGCTACACTGCTCGGTTGTTGGACGATACGCGCACAGCTCCTCGACGGTCTGGCACGGGACCGACCGTCCGCGCCTTGATAAGGCCAGCCGAAGCCACCATCACCCGCCGGCGCTGCTTCTCCAGGCTTTCTTCCACACCAAGTTCTCAAGCCATGGCTTGGCAAGGTTTAGTCGAACCTCGCCACTGGCTCCGCACTGCATCAAGATCTAGGACATGCACCGTGGCGGTTTCTGGCAGGGCCTGCGAAACTGTTGCACAGCAGCAGCCAGCGAAACCGCTGGCGTGTCCTGGAATATTTGAACACATACTTAGCTTTTTGAAAGCTAAGCACAACAAAAATGCGGCGAGAAGACAGGCAGGCCTGACCTGTCCGGTATCAGCAAGGTTCGGTGAAACGTCCAAAGGGGTAGCCCTTCTCAGACAGGGGCAGGGGTACCCTAAAATCGCATCATCCTTACATACCCCCATAGAGTAATTTCATGTGGAGACACGCTTGAACAGGCTGCCAAGCACTTTGCCAGCAGAACTTTGTGGTAATTACCAGTCAGAATGTGCTGAGTACCCTAGGCCCAACAGCAGCTGCAGTTGTCATGGTCATAGGATTGTAGGAATGTCAAAAATGTAGCATGTGCCTACCCATCTACTTAGCTAAGCAGCCAGCAGCGATCCCAAGCGCACTTTGCTCCGGCTTGCATTTCCCTCTAATTATCTTCCTGTAAAAAGCTTGGTGTAGACATCAACGCTGCCACTGCTGACACTAGCATCGCTCAAGCCATGTTCTTAGATATGCAGGAAGTTTACATAAAGACATGATAAAACCTTAAAGGCATGTCTGAACAAAGCAGGTCCGAAACCAATACGTTGAATAGTGTCACAGCCTGATACTCTACCTGGGAAGCCAAACACCCGAA
>CAJNIZ010005570.1:99236-118900 GCA_905231905.1 Symbiodinium pilosum | reverse complement strand
TCCAAAAATGAGAAATCTAGGAATTGAGGATTTCTCTTTAATTTTTCATTCAATTTCAAAAGGAATTCATAAAGGAAAATGCTCTCAGCCACTCCAAATGAGGGACAGTACAGCGGGAACACTCTAAACGTAGATCTTGGGGGGGGGGCAAGCATATATATATATATGTACATAAGCATGAATGAAAAATGACAACTCCCACATCCTGTACTAAATATCCTTGTATCTCTTTCTGGTAGAAGTGTTTCGGGGTCATGTCGGACTGGTTTGTTCGAGCGAAACTCCATGAGCACGGGGCTTGTGTAGAGAATGATGTCAGTGCGGTTTTTAGATCATCAGAACGACTGGGGATAGGCAAAGGCATTCGACTGTGATGGTTCCAAAGCACCTGTGCCCAACGTCATATAGTGTGCCAGTATGGTCAGCTCCTATCATGGATTCTTCCCTCAGTCTCAAGACATCTCGCGCCCACGCATATCCTTGATGCCCGTATTGAACAATAGTGCGTCGCGCATTTAACAACCATCTACTTAGCCAACACCTCGACTCCATGTCCTAAGTACCTGGTTGATGTGGTCTTGGAGCCAAACCCTAAACCTTAAGCCGCACGTCTAAGAGCCTGACCCCAACGCCTTCCTTCAGAAGCCTCAATAGCATCCAACATTATCCCTTCTTAATCCTTTTATGTAAGTGCAGTAGAATTGGCCCCAATACGCTGTTCCTACATTTATTTCCATCACACCATACCTCCCAGAATTCTGAGAAACCCCTAGGCCAATCCGTATATCACGCCGGATAGGATTCCCCATGATCACTGATTTTCGAAGCTGGTTTGGACCATGTTTTTGATGGTTGAACTGAGTAGAGTAATACCCTTTTTGATCAAGTTCAGCAACTTAAGGATGAATGATCTAGCTCTATGTTGCGGGCTCTTGTACCGCTGCTGATCTAGAGAAGTCTTCAATCCCTGTCAGACCTGGGTTGCGTTATCACATTTTGTACACTTAGTTTGAAGTTGGCCTCACGGTTTTCACGTGTAGGAATGTACGGAATGGTTCTGGCGCATTGGTGATTATCTCTTGTGGTACACAGGTTGTTTGATGGGATTGGATGTGGCTGGCAACAAGCCGTTCGATTGATGCAGGAATCCTGCACCACGCAGGGTCCCTTAGCTACTAGAGCTCTCATTAGTGAAGAGCTCAGAGTGCAGCAGGAGTTCTTCTATCAACCATTGTTCGGGGGGTTGAGTGAAGAAGAGCCACATTATCATATGAGGTATACAACTTGCGACACCGGTACAAACTTCACGAAGCCTTTCACAACTCCTGTGCGGCTCCTTCGCATCGGCACAATGTGAAGCCCTGGAAGATTGCTATAGCAAGACTGACATGATTGTATTCTATTCTATTCTCTTTGGTTAGGTGACAAGACTAGACCGGTACAGCAGCTGTAAGGACTTCAGTTTCTCTAAGGACTATTCAACTACAGGGTCTCGTATCGTGGAGGCGCAATCGTCTGGGTACAGCACCGAGCCAAGCCCCTTCATCCCGAAACCATAAGCGTGAGTGCCCATGTACCCGAGTATTGGGGCTGGGTACCCAGAAGCATTGAAAATTTGGCGTTGGAGCCCTTCGTTTCAAGCCCCAAAATCCCATCAGTTGTGTATAGACCCTTAGCCTTTGATCCCATTTTACTATATTTTACTATACTATACTATAATGTACTGTAATAGGTTATAAGTTACAGTACTATGCTGTACTTTTGCTAGAATATGTATTATTCAGCGAACTACGGTTGAGTGCAGTTGGAACCTTGGCTTTAGCCAGGAGCCGGCTGAGAAGCCCGCAGCCACGAAGTCCGATGAGCCAGCGCAGCCAAGGACTCACGCCACGGCACCTGGGCGCAGGGATTGCCTGGATCCTCCAATGTAGTAGCCAACCGAAACCCGCACCAAAGCCAAAAGTTCAAGCCCAAAGTTCCTGTCAATCTAGAAGTGTTAAATTCCTATAGCGAATTTGAGGTTTTGGTTTGCGGTTTGAGGGTCTGCGGGTGGTTTTGTTTTGAACGTTGTGAAGGGTTTCGGCTTCGGCGTACTTAGTCTTCATGGTCTGGGGTTAGGAGGTAGATGAGTTTACGGTTCAAACTAAACATATAAGGTCCAAGATTCGGGATTGGTTGTAGAGTGCTGGGTATTTGGGCTTTTATGTTCGCAGTTAGCTGACCTGGTCGAGCGGTTGAGGTTAAGATTTTAGGGCTTTGGGTTTGCAGACGTGGGGTGTAGAGCTCAGGGTATTTTAGGTTGAGGGCTTACGCATGCAGTGTAGCTGGCGTGAAGACCTTCTGATTGAGACTTTGTGCCCGAAACCTGAAAGCAAAACCCTTACAATTCGAATTAGACACCCTTAGAAGCTAAAGTCAATAAACCTGCGGCTAAGGGTCGGGATTTGAAGTTTGCGGCTTAGATTTCAGGATTGGTGCAGACGGTATGGTCAGCATGGTTACAGACTTCGGTCTGAGGGCCTTGGTTCAGGGTTTGGGTGTTCTATTTCTAGGGTCTGCCTAGCGTTTCAGGGTAAAGTCTCGGGCATTCAGGGATGAAGAAGGAGTAGGGATTAGGGCTTAGATAGATCTGCTTATACTTTCCATCCTCAAGTGGGTGCATGTCTGTGCCCGCCTATACAATACTGACTGTCGGGGGCAACATGACTTGCAGCGTGGGCTTGATCTGCTACAGCACGGGGTTCGTTATGACAAGAATCAGAGAAAGATCTGCAGAAGGGAAACGGGATGGAAATTGGCAGAGTACATTTGGAAACTGGGTGGATCACAATCCGATAAGGAGGCAAAGAGAAAGTCATAAGGAAATGCTGAGGCACGGGTTGCGAAGAAATACTTTGCTGGTGAACAATAATTGCCTTCTTTTCTGCCACAGCAAACGCTGAAATCCCATCCCCCAAACCATAAGCCCAAAACCCCTAACCCTTAACATGGTATAATCTCCCATGTGAGTCCCCATAGTTCATGCGTTTGTTTCGCAGTTTCCAACAATTATAGGTGCCTCTTGTAAGGAGTTTGTAACATAGCGATGTTGAAGCGTCAGGGTCTATATTGCGGCCCCCAATTTATGGATACCCGCATATCACTCCCCATAGTCCCGCTTAAGTAGATAGAATATGGGGTCTATGGGGATCTTGTTATTCTAAACCCAAAGCCATATTCTATCTACTTAAGCGGGACTATTACCCTTCAGCTGCGTGCCAAGATAGCCCAGCCGCGGCCTACCGATCCAGCAAAGCCCATTTCCCGGGCTACGGCTCCCCGGCGGAGCAAGGTTTAGGACGTGAAGGGGACAGCGGATTTGGGGTAATACAGGGGCTTGAATTATTACAGTACCCAGACGATGTTTCTGGATTCCTTGTATAGTTATAGTAGAGGGTACCTTAGATATACCTCATAATGATGTTTGTAGAGGTTAAGGCTTCTTCAGTACTGGGGTATGCAGGGCTTCAAATATGTCATGCGCTTGGGACCAGGATGAGGGCAGATTCATTTGATGGTGGCCAGCAGGGAAAAAAAGAATGGATCCTTCTAGTAACCCAATAAATACAGCCCCTTTTTTATGCTCGAGTCTCTATATATTATTCCTTTCCCCCCGACTAGCTGCCATGATGTTACTGATTTCGGGTGCGTGGGGGGCTTGAGGATGTATAGTAGGCTTGCAATCAACACCGAGTTCATCGTTTAAGGCCGCGGGTATGTATGGTGTAGGCCTCGGGTCCAGGAAGTAAAGTTTACGAGTAGGACACACATAGGTCTTAGAGCTGGAAACTGCAGTCCATGGTGTAGAACTTAGGTTTGGGGTCTAGAAGTTGAGGCCTTTGTGGTTTGGGATGGTTGTTGGGCAGAATCCTGGGCGGTTTTGAAGCTCAGCTTCCACAATTCCCCGGCTTGCGGAAGGAGAGTTGCTACCCCCACCCTCAATTACTAGGACCCTACAATCCTAGAACTAGCACATGACTACAGTAGGCTCCTCATGCATAGATCATATGACGATAATGGGCTCCTATTTTGCAGGGTTGGGCTCGCCCAAAATCCTCATACTGGCAAAGGATTCGTGTTTGTGCTTTAAGTTTCAGGGCTTGATCATTTAGGGTCTTCCAGCCTAGGGCCTAGGGTTATCATGAGTTCTACTAAGCACATCAGCAGCACCAAAGCATCCACGCCCTAAGCACCAATATGTGTGTGGGCCTAAACTTGGAGCCCTACTCCCTGAAATAGAGATTCCCTCACCCTGACGCCTGAGCAGTCACAGAAGTAATGGTTCTAGCGCCCCTGTGGACTTCATGGTCTATAGTACCTCAACTACACCGCAAAATCCCCTGCCGTACATCCCACAACGACCAATATTACCATGATTACGATTATTGGTAGACTTATTAGTACTGCTATTATTTAAGTGATTGCTTAGTACCATTACTAAAGTGATTATTGGTGATATTATGACTAATGCTATTGCTATTAAATCCTTATCATGTTAATTGCAGTTATTCTTATTATTACAAGTATTATTACTACTCTACCTGCTATGATTGCTATTACTATTGGAAGCATTATCCCAAGGACAGTCTCTCCGCGGGCATGTGGTTGGAATGCGTTGAGACGTTGAAGCTCAGACCCGGCCTCAGGGCTTAGGACTGAGGATTAGGGTTCAGGGTTTAGTGTTTTGGGTGGGCTGTTTAGGGCTTATGGTTTAGGAGGTGCTTCTGCTCGAAAGTCCCTTACTAATGAGCTTTGAATTTCCAGAGCTACGATTACAGGGGTTGTATACGCAGCCTGGAATCTAGTATAGGGATCATTCGGGGTAATGAGGGGCTTTGGATAAGCCCAACCCCCTAGATTAGGACCCTATAGCTATCATGCACTAGGGTTCAAATGCGGTGGCCGGTGTTATTTCAAATCTCTTACTATTCCACTTGGACGTCTATGGTATGGTGGATGGGGAAATCTTGCACCCTTGAACATCCGAATATACGCACACCATCGCACACTCACAGACATGTATACATATATGTATATACATATATGTACACGTACGATATACATAGATATACATACACGTTGTAATTTTGAGAGTGTAGGTTATACAAGGTGATGCAAGATTCCCTCCATCCACAATGGCGGAGGGAGGGGGCGTTCAGGGTTAAGGCTCAAAGTGAGCCCTCCAAATATTGTTTTAGAGGGTATGATTGGATTATAGTTACCGTCAGCTGCTGAGTAACTTAGAAATACCAAGGACCTTCAGGAATGGAGGAAGGGTTGGGACTCATGCGCCCATCGCATTAGGAGCTTCAAGAAACTGTTTCTAGAAAGTCCCCGCAGGAAGGGAGCCCTGATAGTTCCCAAGGCGTAAGGCCCCCAACGGCAAGGATACATCCCCCTTTGTCATAAAGAAATCAGCATATGAGGGATATATATATATATAGAGATCTATATAATATATATATATATAGACATATTTGGGGCAAATGTGGTTGATGCGGGACTATGAAAACTCTTACGGGTTGGGCGTGCAGGAATTGATGCTGCAGGGTGAGGGCTGAAACGTTTGCGTAGGCGTTTGCGGCTTGGGGGTTCCAGGTCTACTGAGCTTCAGAGGGCCGAAAGGGGCTTCAGGATATGCAGCTGGGAATATGCAGCTGGGATGTTCAGTCGAGAAGTCGAGAAGCAGTCTTTTTTGGAATAACACCTTCTTCCTCAACATAATGTGACAATTACGTGCAGGGGGAGTGCTAGGGTGGATGGAGACAATCTTGCACCACCTAACATCCCCTTCAAGGGCGGTGTCAGATATCCTTCCTCCACAGTAGTTCGGCTGCAGATACAGCTGCACCGTAGGAGACTTGCCGTGGCAGTGCTGGTTGTAGTCCCACCACTGCTTGAGGTACTTGCAGCTCTCAGAGATTCACTCTGGCTTGTCTCGCAAACACAGGTTACAGTCTTGATAATGTAGGCTAGTGAGTTCCCAGAAAGCACGAAAAGCAAAAAATGAGGATAGCAATCTGCTCCCTCGCGTGACGTCTTGGCGTGTTGGAGCCAGTAGCGTCAAGAGCAGGGCTCTCCTGGACTAATAGACCCCTTTCATGGATTGAATGTTGCACCCTTTAGAGGCCCAACATATTGCAATCATTGGAGTACGAGAGACTTGAAAGTGTCGCAAGTGTCGCTTGCTTTCCTCCATCCGCAACAGAGGGCCCCGTTGAGATACCGCTGCATGCCGCCCAGACTGTTTCTCTGCCCCCACAGGAAGGACTCCTTACACAACTGAACCCCATATGAGGAGAAATGCCAATGTGCGTAGTTCTAAAACGCATAGGGTCATTTCCCAAAAAACTTGTAGGAAAGCGGGCACAGCGTACAAAAGTTGCACGGTGGGCTAGGTATACCGTTTTAAACCGTGCGCAGCAACCGGAAAACCTAGACCTTGGACACGAAGCGCCCTGAACCCGGCTCAGATATGCTCAAAGCTATTGGTCAATCTTCAAACCATCAATGCTCTAAGGTGTACCCTGAGACCTCTAAAGCCAGCACGCACTCCTTTGACCCTAAACTTCAACTCGGATGCACTCAGCAGTGCATATGAAACTTCGCCATGAAGGTGAGCACGAGGACAGCATTTTGGGCAGACAAGATTTGTGGTGCTGGGCAGAGTATAGGGTTTAGAGTATTTTTTTTCGGAACCAAAGAAACTTGGCTTTGTTTGAGAAATTTCCAGAAAAAGCAGACAAGCGTCGGCGGGAGCGTCTTGTTCACAAACATGATAAGCTGCTCACGCGCAAGATCCTACCCTGCCTGGCAGGTATACTATTCCATCAGCTCCATGAAGGGCTATTGGGGTTTAGGGTTTAGGGCTTATTACAACTTTATTACCTTAACAATTCTGATTGCAATTATGACTAACTGTTACTACTAGTATTATTGTTACTGCATTTGAGTCCACACAATCTAGCCTTGACGACTACGCAATGCTAACAGTCTACTATGATTGCCTGTCCTACTTTTCACGTTGCTGATGCATCATGCGGGCCGTTGGGCTTTGAGTTGGATTTCTGCCTTGAGGAATGCGTAGGATGCTGTTTCTGGAATATCGGGAGGATGTTCGGTCATACTTGGGACGGAGAAAGAGATCAACAATCTCTCTAAACCGTGAAACTTAAACTCTGGACAAGTTTTAAGACCCAGTTGTTCACATCGTCCGTCAATCTATCTTAGCTTTGACCTAGATGCAGTTGGGCCACAAGAACGTAACCCCAAACATCGCTACCTACCGAACATTTTCTAAGCTATCCCTGCTCTAGGGGACCCAGGCTACTCGCTGACATGCTGCGTCTACTTTCATAAGATTTCTCGGTGCTGAGTATGATAATTTTCGTTCATCATAAACCGCCTGAGTTATGTGCTTTTCCAGGGCTTACTCAACAGTCAAGTAACCGGTAGATAGGGTTTATGCCAGATGCTCTAACTCCGCCCAACGCGCTCAAACTTGCATCCAACCAAGCCTACATTTAACCCTTTTCCCAAAGCCCCGTGTATTATGTCTCCATGGGCGCATCTCTGAAGCCAGCTGGTGTTCAAATACAACGTCAAACCCCACCCCAGCAGTAAATGACACCCTGCGACGGACTTTCACTATCCGGGGAATAGTTGTTCTTAGGGCAGAATTTTATTACATACAAAAGCGAGCGCCTGGGTTTTGGGTTGAGGAAACGTCTTGATTGCAGTCTCCAAACTCGAGAGTCCTTCTTTCGGGGCCCACGCACAGGGCCGAATGTTGGGTGTTTATGTGTTTCGTGTGACGTCGCATGAATCCAGCAAGTAGTCATGGCCTAACTTGCCTTCGTGCTCATCCATGCAACGTCTGAAAAGGCTTTGTGATTTTTTGTTTGTCAGAGGACCCGTCAAGTACTTCTGCGGGACACCTGCCGGCAGAAACAACCGTGCAGGCCACGTAAGCTAGGATTCCGTCGGCTTGGTCCATCTTAACCCTGGGGCTCCAAGTCTATCTGAATGACTACTACTTTGGGATCAGAGTTTGATAGCTGGTACCTACTGTGGTTTATGCGGAGCCTTGCTGAGGGAAAGCAAACCTCCGCCTCAACATTGGACACCGCCCATCCCCGAATAATTGTTAATTAATGCGTTTGCCTTTATCAGGGGGGGCATGTTCAACATCAGCGGGTGTCATGTATCAGGGGGAACGGATTCAGTTCCAGGGAGTGCGCCGCAGGCTTATTGAATGCCTCGATTTTGAATTTTGAAGATCCCGAGGGTCCAAGAATCCAAATATTGTAGCTCCCAGACATGTGAGTTCGTCCAAACATGCAATGAGGTTTATCAACACCTAAAAAAGGGGCATTGGTAGCCAGCGCTACAGTCCCACTACTTTTCTGATACCTCAGATTCCTTTCCCCTTGTACTTGGGTGCACCAGCTTCCATATGGTGGGTTCTCCATCTGTAGTAATGCATTTGGCATCTTGCGGGTTCAGGTTAAGGGTCTCGGATCTAGCTTTTCTTTCAACCCCGGGCATGTTACACCTTCGGTGTGTTGCGCCCTACATGTACTTTATGACCCACAGTATCGGCCCCAGCTTGCGGAATGCTCTCCAACAGCAGGTCTCAGATGAGCTTAGACCTGGGGAAGAACCGAAAGAATGCCCGAACTAGTGTACAAAATCCTTCCTACTTCTCCAAAGAAGTCGCGCATCGTCCGTTCTTTGAATAAAGGGTTTAGCCAACCGCAATTGGTCAAGGTTTCCAGCTCGTATCCTTGGAGATGTATGTACAATTCTGGTAAGGAAGCTCAGGGGACTACATTGCTCCATATGTTGGAGTGCTGCGACTATTGTTCCGCTTTAGCGAAGGAACGCGAGTGGAGAGAGCTCGTTGAAGTGATTGAGATGATTTCCAAACAACTTTCATGTGCTGCAGTTATATAGGAAATCTACTTCACGTCCGTTGTTCGCCACGTCATATGCTTCCGGGGACACCTGTAGTGTGTTTTCATCGAAGACGGATTTTTTCGGAGGCATGATCCAGGGTCTTGCTTTTGGAGAAACATGTGCCTTCGGTTAAACCTAAACCTACAACATGTGCAATCCCTGCCCAATTTCAAAAATCTGAAACAAGCCTACTGACGCATGGTTAGCACGTCTTCAAACCACAAGAAGCCCCCAATCGTAATGTGGAAGCTGGAAAAGTAGGACAATGACACACTTATCATCCTAAAGACCTGTAACTAGCTTGTCCTGGCTTATGTGCAGTCTACTCACGGGTTGGAAGTTGTAGGGACCTGCACACCTAGACTCTGAACCATAACCCTTGTGCTTCCGCTGTATACACAGCCATCGGGCATCAGACTCTTATTGCTCCTCTGCGCAGCGCGCTTCATTGACCAGTTGGGTGCAACGTTCCAGCTGAAAGAGCACCTTGGGGAAGGTTCCTTCGGCTCCGTCGGGAAGTCTACACGTCTGAGCGACTGCCTAAACGTGACCATCAGATAAGGTGAGCGGACAGCAGACGCAAAGATCGAGCTGGCCCTGCTCATGGCAGCTAGCGTCGATTTTGCCGACATTGCTGCCGTGCTTGGGAGCTTCCCATTTCTGATGAGTGTGGAGTATGTGCCAGTTCTGCAAAGCGACAATCCGGCCAATAGCTGACAAGCTCCTACTTGGAGATTAATTGGACTTAGTAACTACTTCTAACTGGGTTTCTAGCCTTAGTTGTATTCCCCCTAACTGGACTTATGTAGGTGACCGGAATTAAGAGTGGCGTCATAAGCCAACTTATAAGTAGTCAAGTAGCCCTACATCCTCGAACTCTAAATCCTGAACCCTAAGCCCCCAGCCCAGTTCAATTACTGATGCTCCCGCATTATCCCATACTCAGCTTGCTGGTGCGTAGGGGGGGGGAGCGGGGCGTGAAAATAAATACCATTATAGCGGAATGTATATATATATATATGGGGTTATATAGGGATCATTTTAGGGATCCACTCCCTCACTCTCCCTTAAGCACCAGTAACTCAGTCGACAGGTGGTGGAAATTGGTCAAGGGCCCTTGGGCGATCGCATCAAGGTCCGCGACTATGTCAACGAGCGCGAAGGCCAGAAAGGAAGTTTCTTCCTGGCAAGTTTAAAGAGATTTTGGGTTCTAGTCCCCCTTAAGTAGATAGAATATGGGGTATATGAGGATCTTATTATAATATACCCAAAACCACATTTTATCTACTTAAGGGGGGCGATATGTCAGGTTTAGAATTAAGAAAGCCAGAAAGCTCGCTTGTCTTTGCTCGTGTTTTACAGCAGGTTACATATGCTGATAGGGTCTACCAGTTCCCCTTGCCTACTAAGCGCCAGGTAGATGAAGATTACAGTTTAAACGAGGGTCCTGGAGGCGACAATTACCCCTACTACCAGAACCCTATATCTAAGGTCAAAACAACGGACCCTTAACAGTGGGATCCTTGTACACCTACTAAAACCGTATACGGACCCTGAGTCCCTAGAATCCCCCTAACAGGCCTAAGGGCCCATATTAATTAAGGGCCTATACTTTTAACCATAGACTACAGGAGTTTAAGGTCAAGAGCATGCGAGTTCACGGATGAAGGCCATGATTTGGAGATTGGGTGTTTGAGGTGAGGTTTTCAGGGGTTTGGGGATTGGGATTCAAATCCCTGGAGCCTTTGTCATCAATCCCAAGCCCTGCGCTCCAAATCCCATGCCCGAAGTTCCAGAAGCCATACTTCTACTTGAGATTGATAGCCTGTGTATGCCTGGGCGAACCCGTAAAATCCCAGTTCTAGGCAACAACGAACCTAACTGCAGCCCCAAAGCCTAAACTGCGAACCTTAGACCCCAAACTTGAAACAGGTTGGGTCAGCGTTCTTGCTCCGGACCAGTCCAGGAGGCGGGAGATATTGAATCGATTCGGCAGGGTTTAGGGCCCGTGGTTTAGGATACAAGGCTAGGTTGAGCCCGGTACACACACAGTCCCCCGAAAGAGGTAACAGTAGTCACAACGAAGCTTAGTGGCCTTGGTATAGACCGGCACTGCATGGGGGAAGTGATCCTCTGCTTCTTAAGGCTTACATGTCGGGTTTCGGTAGGGATTGGAGATTGAGACTGGTGATTAAAAAGGAGTTGATTCAGTTACAGGGACATACATACAGGGCCCGGCAGATGACGTTTTTGGACGTAGGTTATTAGGCAACCTGGCATGGGGCTTACATTGAAAGTTTTTGGGGACTAGTGCAATCTGCAGTATGGACGTCCCGTCTTGTCTTCTGGCTCCTAGGTATGGGCCCGTGCTTGGGTCTTTAGACACTCTATGTTCAGGCATCTGTCTCCTCAAATGGGTGCCCATTTCTACATCAAATAGCCCCAGTAAGCCTATATAAAGCGGCACAATAAGAGCCTTCTCTCTCTACAATACGTGTATAGGACCGCGCTAACTGTGGAACACAGGTCTTGGATTGAGGGCTTAGGGCGTAGGGTCGGAGGACTGTCACGTAGAAATCCTCAACCCTACACGCTCAACCATATGCTGGTTTTTTTGAAAGGGAAAGCAGAGCCCAGTGTTTTGATAAGGGACTTCCTGTTCCTACCTGTGGGTTGCTACAAGAACACGGGTCCTTGGATAGTTTTCCCCACATTTTTGGACAAACTCCCATGCAACCGTCATAGGTACAAGGCATGGATGTTGTCTTCCTATGCAGTCATGACAGCCGTTTGCTTTCCGAGGGGGGTCTTATATCACAGGTCATGTCATTCGTTTCAAGTCGCGGTACGTCGCGGAGACCAAAGCACCCGAGCACTAAGGATGCTTCGGTCAAGGGGACTTACCTAGTAATCCCCGAACCCTTCCCGCCCCTGGACGGCCCACAGGATCCCCATTTGATCGTTCAACGTATTCAAAAGGATGTTCAAGCAGGAATTTCTGAACTGTTCGCAAGCGTCCTGAGTCTTGGGTTCTGGGTTCAGCCGCCGGGTTTGGGGTTGGAGCGCCGGGGCAGCCACGTTTGTGGATTCTTTGGGTGCTGATTACTGTCCGTCAAGGAAGATTTTGAGATTCTAAGTTCGACTGCTTACGATTACGAAAAAGTTGTTGCTCCTAGCTTATAGGCTCCATCCGCATTCCTACTTCCTTGATCAGCACTAGATCAGGACCTACTTGGTTTCCAGGGGCTTGCGGTTCTTCCAGGTTCTCCATCCAGGATGCAGGCTGCATACTCGCAAGATGTATCTAGCTGAGTAAATGGTTTTTGTTACATAGTGTACATGTGAATCATCGCCCCTGTCTACGCGTATACACATCATCTCACGTGCTGCTTTGTTTCATCACTTTGAAGGAGTCCTTTGTAGGGGCTCCCCTAGGAATCCACCCTAGCAGAACTTAAGGGAAGGCATCCCGCTAGGTTGCGCCCCGCCGCCATCGAGGCTGTTCCCGTGGAGGGCTGTGGTTTAGGGTGGATGATGGAAGATTTAAGGATATTTAGGGTCTTCTGGCATTTAAGATTCTACCCGGGGGGGAGACACGGGGAGAGACAGAGAAGCTTTGGCACGTGTGGGGTAGATCCCGGATTTGAGTGCTTTCGGTTGGTTTTTGGGGTCTAGGTTGAAGCTTTAGCATTTGGCGTAGAATCAGTTGGACTAGCAGCCCCCAGGCTAAGTAGAGTCCTTACTATGGGACCCCCAAAAAGGGTACCCCTAAGTTTGGGAAACCCCCACATGTGTTGCTGAGCCTGCACACTCTGCAAATAGGCAGCTGCGTCAAAGACTCTCAGGGAGATCTATGCAGAGAAAGCTTCAAAACCTACCCGGAACCCCGATGCGACACGGCCTTAGTATATTAGGGTTCTATGGGGGTTATATAGGGATAATGGAAAATGAAATGGAAACTACTATAGGGTTTAGGGTTTAGGATTTAGGGGCTTAGGGTCTGACCTTCCAGAGAAAATCTAAAAGTCTGCGCATGTATTGGCGTCGTGTAGATGCAAAGTAGCTCGAGTGATGGGGAATATGATCCAGGCATGGTGGCTACGTAGTCATACTAGAACATTCTCAACATCTAGTCTAACTATTTCGGACCTGCATCACCCATCCTTAAACTCTAAATCCTGAACCCCCTTTTGGACGGCCCCTATACCCTAAACTATTTAGGCCGCCAGGCCCCACACTCTGTGCGCTAAATCCTTGAGCTCTAATCATTCAGGCGCACGAAAGGGTGCTCCTGAACATTGATCGCGGCCTTGGGCGCTATCAGCCCCTCGCCCCGCCGGAAGGGTGCTTTGCGGCAGGAGAACTCTACTCTTCCCAGAACGCAGCACTGCACCAGAACAGTGCTCTGCAGCAAGAGAACACAGATTTGAAGGTGGAGAACCGTGATATGCAGCACTGATGCTTCAGGAAAAGAAGACAGGATTGAAGGCGCAATGCTCCGAGACAAGGTAATCCTCCAATCCGCAGACCACCAAGTGCATGTAACCAGCCAGTCTGTAAATCATGTCACTCTATGGCGCATTCGGCTTACCTTAAGGCCGGGGGGCCAGCAGTGCCAGCCCAGAAGGATAGCGAGGATCTACAAAGGTTCTACGGGATAAGATTTGGGATTATGGTCTGAATTGGGGAAAGCTTGCGCCAGCTTTAGGGCTTCTAAGCTGCTTTATTCCAAAGGTTTGATGTAGGGCCCATGGTAGCTTAGGGTTAAGGGTTTAGGGTTTAGACCCCAAGCTTTGGGGTTTGGACTTCAGGGTATAGGCTCCCGTGTAACGGTCAGCCCTGTAGCACTCTTGTCTGAACCCTCGATTGGATTTGGACAACATTGTACGCAGGGTTGTCCTGCGTGTAACCTCACTTATAGTTTGACTGAACCCTAAATTGAACAAGTTCGTATATCACCTGTGGAGTTTCCAGAATATGTTTCCTTACAGGTTACTTATACTACCCTGGCCCTAAGTAGACTGTAAACCGTGAACCTACTAAACATGTTGTCTCCATGGGCCCTACAACCCCGAAGACTACAGCAAGATCAATTTCCGGACCTTCAAACTCAAAAACCTCTACGCCATATCCTGGCGCTAAAGCCCCCAGCCCTCAAACTCTAACCCTCCCACGCCTAACGCCAAACCCAAACCCTAGGGATTTAAGTGTAAATTATCGCTGTTTTGCGTACCTAAAACCATAGTATAGGGTTCTCAAACCCTAGCCCCGTAGCACCTCAAACCCCCACCCCGAAAGCAGCACGAGGCCATCGCTGCTGCCTCCCCCACACCCTCTTCGCCAGCGCCATCGTCGTCGCCGGTGCCCGGGTGACCTCTAAGAGTGGGAGTTTGTTGAGAGCATCCAGCTTATGCTGCATAGGGAATCGCGGAACTGATCTCGATAGCATCTCCTATGTTATACAAGCACTCCGCAACAACCGCAACAACGCAGAAACCCTGGCAGGTCTTGTGCTGAAGACCCCCTGGAATATAGTTACTCCCTATGAAAACCCTAAACTCCCCAAGACTTTGTAATTCATCCCTAAACCCCAAAACCCCAAACCCTAAGCCCCAAATTGCTCAGGTGCCCTCGTCGTCACCTGCGCCCTCGCCGAAGCCTTCCTCGCCCTCACGGGCAAAAGAGGCCCTTCCGACTGGTGCTTTAGGGGAGTGGGGGAGTGAACATAGGTACTTTATAGGGGTATAGAAAGAGATTATTCTAGGGATCCACCAGTAAGCCTTGTGGGGAGCATGGCTTCAGCGGTTGCTATATTACTTAGGGTTCAGGGTTTAGGGATAAATTACCCTGATAGTGGAGAATCAAATGGAAAAGAAAATGGACATGACATGGCAACTGGGATTATAGAATAGATTGTAAGGCTGAGGGTTTCCGAAATTGGGTGGCCCTTCTTGGGGATCCCTAGAATAAGGATTCTGGAGTTTTGGAGTCAACCTTGGGGTTCATTCTTTGTATTAAGGTTCAGGGTTTAGGGGAAGGAGGTGAATCAAGAAAGTGAAAGGCTGAAAGGAAACAAAGTGATTAAGCGAGTTAGCTTATGAACTTACGCACTCACGCCAGGAAACAGAACCAATTGTGCGGTGTGTGTGAGAGAGTTCGCGACATCAATTATTTTCATACGGGGAAGACACATAATTCATTTCCCGGTTCGCTAAAACGCCACCAAATCGCAAAGAAGCAGCGGAACGAGCGCAATGAAGAACATGAAGGAAACAAACCAGGAAAACCGAGCCACAAATTCTGTATATGTAGCACGCTATAATGGTCTAATAGTATCTTCAGGTCTATACCTAGGATAACCCTTGGAGAACGTTACAATTTGAGGAGGTATCTTCTGAAAGTCTATAAGATTCTGCTCTGCTAAACCTTAAACCCTAAACTCCTTCTTTAGGACTGATGGTGGGGATTCCTGGAAGTAAGACCCTGAGTTCAGTTCACCCGTTCACTCGTAGCTGTCGAGATTAGCCCCCAAAACCCCAAACCCATTGTATCGTGTGTGTGGGACGTGATTTGGTTGATTGTGCGATTATCTCATACCTTCCCTTCGGGGTTTAGGGTTACTTAATTTACAACCAAACCATCCAGATTCTCCAGGCATTGCTCAAGGTGCCTTGTGTCCCTACCCCCTGTTCCTTGGGCAGTGAACCACATGGAGGGCTAAGCCCTAGAACCTAAAACCTCGAAGGGAGCAACAACCTAGATCTCGGGTCATTCCCCTCTCACTCTTCCCCTTCCTCACCTTATGTCTTTCTCTGTGAATCTCAAAAAGCGCAGAGAAGAAGTGCAGGTAAGAGAGCAATTAAGGTATGTGAAAAGAGCAGACGCAAAAGAGACATTGGGGAAGGGGAAGGAGAGGAACCCGTAGAATCCGGATCATTTCTACAGTCTAGGTACCCCAGTAGTACCCCATTGCCCCAGAAATGACTATAGTTCCTAATCATCACTTTACGTTCTCTCTTTAATCCTATTATCAGGCAGCTTTAGTGCTAGCACTCGCTTTTCTTCATGGGAATGTCCTTCTCTCTTTGCTGCGCTCATTTACTAGTGGAATAGATTAAAAATGCACACAAGCGTGAAGCGATCACGTGAAGGGACACAACAGAAGGATTTGCAAAGTGAAACAATCGCCAGAAAGATTAATTTCGCGACTTCCACAGCGAGACGGCCAAGATCCACCGTCGCCGTACGTTGGGCAATCTGCTCGGAAATTCAGCTTTCCGGCTTTTTAGGCAAGTTCTGGCTTTGGCAAAGTCGTTCGTAGTATTCCTTTCGCCTGTTTTCTTGGTCTTGGCCGCGAATGCTTTTGCACATCCCGTCTGTAGCTTCGGTTTTTCCTCACAAGTACTGGCAATCAACGCTTGAACAAAGACCCCGGCCATGCAACGCGGTAAGGTTCCGAAAATGCCTTATTCCCACATGCGCAGACCAAGTACACTGGTTCATGCCCCGTTGCTGACCCAACCCAAGCTGGTAGATCAGTCAGAGCTTGCTTCAAGTATACAGGTGTGTGTGTGTGCGATATCGGCAGGCATAAGCCCCTCGGATGAGCATGGAGTAATTACAACGATGCATGTCCAGCTGCCAAGCATTCTGGGCATGGTGCTTTGCGTCCGAGCACCATTGCTGCGACGAATCCATCACATTGGTAGCGAAGTTGCAAGAAGGATATCTGCGTTCAAGAATGAAGATGTTTTGCTTTTCTGCGTATATGAACTGCACAAAAATTGTCCATCCAGTGGTTTCTCACGTCTTGGTGTGTTGGAGGGCTGAAGTTGCTGTTTGTGCTTGTTTACCCTCGGATGCTTAGCCATTCTTTTGATATGTTCGCTGGTCGACACCGCGTGCTTGCAATGGGGGTCATGACGAGCCTGGTGCAGGATTTTCGGAGCTGTTATGTTTGTTTGTTATGTGTTATGTAGGATGTGCTCGTCCAAGAAAATTTGTGGCCGATACCAGCTGTGGCCCATAAATCTGCGCAGTCACCCCACAGAATGAGTATGAATGAGCACAATAATTTGTCAGACGCTTCGATGTTACTATGTGCGCAGAAAGCCTCTGTGCTTACAGTCCGAGAAACGCATTTGTGCGGTCTGCAGTTGCTTAGTGGAGTTAGAACAAAAACCCCTGAGCTGCAAATCTTGAAGCCTTCGCAGAAGGTTTCAGCGACGGTCTTGTCAGGACGATGCACCAATGCAGTTTCATACATGTCCTCACAACATGGGGGTTTCAACACTCACGGGTTCTTTTCTGGGCCCCTTGCTTATGGAAGCCCCCAGATAGAAATATCGGCACATGTATACTTGTGTGACAGTATTATAGTCCCAAGTTCGTTACAGGGTTTGGGGTTGAAGGCTGAATAGTTATAGCTATCAAGAATCGAGCATCCAATGAAAAATGGTTATGACTTGTAAACTGGGATACTACATAGCGGTTTTCAGGGCATTGAATGATCCAGGGCGAAGAAGGTTCTCTTCTGGGGCGTGGGCTTGGGGCTTAGGGAGAGCCTGTGGTTGGTGATTGTTGTTTAAGATCAGGATTTAGGGTTCAGGTTCAGGGTTTGGGAGCTCAGGCCCAATTTAGGGAATGGGGTTTCGGGCCCGGGGCTTCAGAGGCTGGCAGCGTAGAGCTTACTGCGTTCAGGGCCCGAGATTTTAGAACATGCCGGTTAAGGGTTGGCGGAGCGATTAGGGTTTAGGATTTGGCGCGTAGGGCTTCTAATTATACTAACATGGAGCAAGAAAACAAAGGAAAGTTGGAAGTGGTAATTGCGGGGTGGGAGCCTCCGTGATGCAGCTCTGATGTTGGGTTCCGATTTCGTCTGGACGAGGGTGACCGGCGCAGTGTTTAAGGCGACTGGAACCTTCGCATGGAAGTTTCCAAAAACGTGGGTTTGGTTCGGAGGGCGCCTATGATAGCCATTGACACATGACCCTTTCTGATGTCGACGGTACATTGGAGGTTTCTTGTGTTCAGACTTACTTGCGTTCCTTGTCTGCTTCCAAAAAACTGTCAGCTGCAGGCGTTATCGTTCGAGAATCCTCCCGTCCAGCGCCCGAACGCACGGGGCTCAACTCGGGTTCGGCTTGACGGTGCTGGCACTCCCCTCAGCTAACACTGAACTGTTTCGAGTTCAGGCTTTGAGGTTTTGGGTTGAGGGTTTGGATCTTTACACCCCGACTCCCCAAATGAATCTGGAGCCTGAAAGGGCTCTATCAGGACTACAGCCCGTTTCCAAGGTGCTTACATGGAGTTCCATGACAATCAGTTTATGAGAGGGTAGTTCGCAGACTCGGCTGTAGGAAGTTGGGATGTAGATGTCAACTGAGGCCCTCAACTCTAGAGCCTAAATCATGGGCCAAAACCTTTAGGCCAAGAAGAGCAATTGTGCCACAGCAAGCTGCACATGGACATCATGCTGGGTCTTACCCTTTCAATGGATGAAACCTTAAAGCTACGTCCAATGTTGGATGAGGCTTGTGGGCTGAGGGGAGTGTTACTCTCGCTAGGGCACGAAGTGGCCTAAATAGGTTCCTTCCGAAAACTTAAGCCATGAATGAACTGTGTATACCTGCTTGTATCCGACAGCGCCCGGACCAGCTTAGGAAGGTGGATCTCGAGTGAGCTTGCAAGATGCACAGGGCCCCGCCCTTGATAGTCCCTCCCGAAAGAGCAAAAAAGACAGAAAAAAGTCGTGCAACAAACAAGTAAACAGATGGACAACGCTTGTCTTTTTGTTTGCTCGTTAGCTCAAGAAACAAGAGACATGTGTGTGTGATATATTTCTGCAGGTAGAGAACCAAGCCCGCCAAGCCCACCCCATGAACACCCAAGGCGGCGTATTCGCCGGGTATGTGGCTGGAGTGCATCGGCCCTGTACTTACGCGCATCAGCCTGAGCATTCCTCTGAGCACTGGGGTTTAGGGCTTCGGGATGACGACCAAGGGCTTAGAGCATAGCAGCTTCCATTTTCTTTTCCATTAACCCTATATAACCCCAGCAGAACCCCTATATAAGCCAGTTAGGGTTTAAGGATTCAGGGGGTGCGAGGGCAAAGGTGTGGGGCTTTGGGCTCGTGATTCCTGACTCGGGCCAAAAACTGCCAGCGTTTGGAAATTCCCCCACTGAGTTGTCCCGAGACAATAGATTCAATAGATTCCCCAGTAGCAAGTGACGACGATGTGCCCCAAGGTTTGCAAATCGCGCCATATTCCTTGTAAACGAACTTCCTCCTGAATGTTTGCTTGAATCCTTGTTGAGGGGTTGCGCACAGTTTGGGGCTACGTGTCTAGGAGCTGACACAGGCTAATCATGGGTTCTCCTAACCATCCCTCCGGATGCTACCCCTGTAGGCGTTCCCTTCATTAACCTCAATCCGCCTTAGATTACTCTACCTATGAGTACGCCGTTAATTGAGGAAGAAGCTTATGGGAGTAGTGTGGCGGGGGTAGAAAGGGAACCCGGAAGCCATTGTCCATGCTAAGGGGGCAGCCAATCGAATCCGAATACAGCATGCCATTCTCTTGCGAGGACTCTCACATGAGTAGTATTTTATTTGGGGATACTATGGTACCCAATTGGCGAAGCGACGTGAAAATGCTCAGGCTGTT